>PVJA010013549.1:0-38632 GCA_004027025.1 Myocastor coypus
GATCTGATGATGAAAATATGTAATATAACCCATGTTAAATTTAAACAATAAAAAAAAGTAATTTAAAAAAATAACAGAAAAAAAAAAAAAAGAAAACATTTCACCATGGCATAACATGGGTTTAAATATGTATTTTCTGATGGCTTTAGGCGACCCCTGTGTTTTGGTTGTTTGACCCCCGCTGGGGTCACAACCCACAGGTTGAGAAATGCTGGCCTAAAGGAACAGAGCGAGACACATGGTGTGCAGATCCCAAACCTTATCTGTAGCCTTGAGCTGAGTGAGGCTGAGGCCAACGAAGGTCTGCCAAGCATAGCACATCACTGCCAGACCATAGACTTATGTGAGACATGAATACTTACTGTAACTCACTGAGCCTTGGGTTGGTTTGTTACATTAGAAAAACTGGAATGATACAGGTACAGAACCAGTAGACTTTGTTTATGGTCAAGTGTGTGTGTGGGGGGGGTTAAGGAAAAAAGGGAATTAAGACTTTTAACTTGCATTATAGAATGGAGAAAGATGTCAGTTACCAAAATAGAAATGGTGGTAGTACATGCCTGTAATCCCAGCACTTGGGAGGCTGAGGCTGACCAGCCTGGGCTACAAAAGTGAGCACAAAGCCAGCCTGAACTGCATAGCAAGACCCTGTCTCAAGAAGACAGAAAAAAAAAAAAAAAAGGAGAATAAGGAAGGATGGAAGGTCCCATTCTTCCTCAGGGGAGCTCCAGTCTTCACCATCAGCTTGGACATCATCTCCTGGCTCTATCACAGACTCTTGGCTTCTGCCTTGGATCCTTCATCCTTCTATTGTAGACTCATTGGCCTTCCATTGCAGATCTATCAGCATCCTAATGTGGACTTGCATGGAGCACTGCAGTGGGCTCAAGACCTTGAACTGAATCCTTCAGTCACCAATGTGCAGACACCCTCTGCATGCTTCCTCATCTGACTCTGTGGCTGGGATTCTAAGCCAATTTTGGACTTTCTTATACTTGTACATCTTGTGTTATATCTGTATCTCTAGCAAAACCCTGATTGATACATGGGGTAGGCATGGCATGTGGTACTAGGGATCAAATTTGGGACCTTGCACTTGCCAGACAGGTGCTTAGACTGCCGAGCTATCTCCCCAGCCTCTTTTTCTTTTCTGAGACAGTATGTTGCTATGTAGTTCAGGCTTGTCTTGAACTTGCAGTGATTCTCCTGCCTCAGCCTTCCAAGTGCTGGGATTACAGGGGTGTGCCATCACACACAGTCTTTTCTTTTTTATAGTTTTTAAGTTTTGAGAAAGGTTTTAGCTAAATTGCTAACTTGTCCAAATGGGTCTCAAGCTTGCCATCTTGCCTCAGCCTTCCAGAGTGCTGCAGTTAGCAGCCTGTGTTGCTATGCCTGGAAACATCTGTTGGTTGATGCAGTTAGCAGAATATGGGCCACACCAATGTGAAGGAATCTGCCACTGTGGACAGGATGTCGAGGGTTGAGGATATGGCTGTTGTGACTAGTGTGTTTGGTGGGCCTGAGGCTGGTGGTTCAACAAGCATGACTCAGGATAAATAGGAGAGCAGTCTGAGAGGCTGATGGTGACACACTGGGTGTCTTAAGGATAAGAACAGTGGAATGCAGGCTTCCTAGTGAGAATTACAAACATGGAAAATCAAAGTCTGGTAAAATCCTGTGATATTGCTGGCAATTGAAAATGTTGGTATGAATTCATAGGTTTTTTCTTTTTCTTTTTTTTTTTTTTTGTCTTTTTGAGAGAGGATTTCACTATGCAGTTCAGGCTATCCATGAGGTCACTTTTGTAGTCCAGGCTGGTCTCCAACTCACACTGATCCTCTTACCTCAGCCTCACAAGTGCAGGGATTACAGATGTGCACTAGCACTCTCAGCAAATTCATAGTTTTGAATATGTGTAGATAGACTAATTTTAAGATAAGTTTAGGCTGTTTGTGTGTGTGTATGTGTGTGTGTGTGTGTGTGTGTGTGTGTGTGTGTATCTACTATGAAGGTTTCAAAACAATACTTTTGAAGTAGTGCTCAGCATGACTGTTGAATGCCCAGGTATGTGTTCTCAATGTTATTTTCCAACTAAAAAGTTGACTAAATTGATTGATTAAAGTGATTCCACAGGGCCGGAGAGATAACTCAGGGGCACAAGTGCCTGTCTGGCAAGTGCAAGGTGCAGAGTTTGGTCCTCAGTTCTTAAAAAAAAAAAGAAAGAAAAGAAAAGAAAAGAAAAAAAAAAAAAACACAATTTCATGTATGGTATAAGCAAGTACAAAATAAATAGGGAAGATATTTGTTCTTCAATAAATGTAGAAAATGTGATGGAATAAGGACCATTGTAGTCATGACAATAATAATTGATTCAGGCAAGGCTCATCATTGGATGCTAACACTGATGATGCATGGATGCTTGATAGAGAATGAGATATTTACATGATTTCAAGTTTTCTCCATAGCATATTAATACTAAATATGTAGCTGGTTTATAGTACAGAAGTAAGGCTATTTTATTTTATTTTATTTTATTTTTTTTGCTATTTTATTTTAAATTAAATTAAATTTATTTATTTATTTTCTTGTTTCAGAACTTTTGTTTCTTTGTTTATTTATTTTTATGGCCGGCTCAGCTTGCCCTGAGGGCAGGGCTGGCGCAGCATGTGGTGCCAGGGATCGAACCGTGGTCCCTGCAGCCGCCTGCAGGTGCTTTAGACCACTGAGCCATCCTGCCGGGCCAGGCTACGCTATTTTATAGAATTTAAAATATCATCAGTAATAGGACAAATAGACATTCCTTCTGATTGGGTGCTGCTAGCAGAACATAGGGTCACTTTTGGGCTATTGACTGGACATCATCTCAGTACTACTTTTGGGTGTTAGCCAAGTAGCATACCCTCATCAGCAATTTACTACACAGAAATATGTTATTATTCCTTCCAAAAGTGTTTAATTTATATGTAATTTTGAGGAGCTATCAGACAAGAAAGACTTCTACAAAGCAACTGGCCTACTGTCTTTAAATATGTCAGAAGTATAAAATACTAAAGATCTGGTTGAAGAAGGCCAAGGAGGCCTGACAACTGCATGCTGGGTATTACCCTGAATAAGAGCCCACACCTATAACGGGTGCTACTAGAATAGCTGACAAAGTTTAATTTTGACTGTACATTAGTTAGGTGAGTCCTTTAAAAGAAATTAGTATGTCCAGCATGGTGCTACATGCCTATAATTCCAGCTACACTGGAGGCTGAGGCAGAAGGATTACATGTCCAAGGTGAACTTGGACAACTTAGTATAGTACTGCATAAGAAATAAAAATATAGCTGGGCATGGTGGCACATGCCTGTAATCCCAGCATTTGAGAGGCTGAGGCAGGAGGATCAGTGCAAGTTCGAGACCAACCTGGGCTACAAAAGTGAGCTCAAGGCCAGCCTGAACTGCATAGCAAGACCATGTCTTAAAAAGACAAAAGACAAAAGACCAAAAAAAAAAAAAAAGAAATAAAAATATAAAATAAAAGTGTTTGGGAATATAGGTCATTCCCCAGGCTCAGTGCCCAGTACTAAAATAGTAAAAGACACATTAGAGATGGCCTTCTGCTGACTGAAGGCAAGCAGCAGCCATGTAGCAAACAGCTGGTGGAGGGGCCTCACGGCTAACACTCTGTGCTAGCCTCTAGTCCTGAGGGTGATGTCCAGTCAACAGCCAGGAGGAGAGGCCCTAAGTCCTGCACTCAGAGGAAACAAACCTTTGAACAACCTGGATGGACTTGGAAGGAGTTCCTTTTCCAAACTGACCTGGTTCATGGCCAATACTTTGATTTTAACCTGATGAGTCTCTAAGCAGAAAACCCAGTTACACTGTGCCCAGACTTCTGACCTACAGTGATGGTGAGAGGGGTGTTGTAGGCTGCTGTGTCTCTGGTAATGTGTCACACAGAAATACAGTAAGTGCAGTCCTCTGGAATGCAGTTGATCTCTTGGAAAAGGTTTGGGCCAAAGACAGAAGCATTATCTCTCTGAGGCCTGAAGCAGGGGAGCTGTGCTACCAAATGTGTTTGGAAGTTCTGGTGGAAGCCATATTGGGCAGTAACACCCTAAATACAGAAGAAGGCCCAGCACCCCAAGTTAGCCAACAAATACTTTAGGGCTGTGGTTGGGGAGAGGAAGCTTGGTGTCATTTTAAAAAGGTGTCACACTCCATGATTTGTTCATTAGTTATCTAAATAGCTTATGTGCAGACAAGGTACAGGGACGAGTTCTGACTGCTTCATGAAAAGCATGGCCCATCTTCAAAATGGTACAGTAAGGTCTTTATAATCTCACATGCTCAAAGGATGTGTCACTCCAGTGTAGCTTAGTTCTGTGAAAAGCTAAATGCCTTTAAGTATCCAAATATTCTTTCTTGAAATTATTTTGAATGGGCAGCCATTTTTAGATCATCTTTTTATTTTTATACTTTCGTAGAACTAGCATATGTTTAGGTGGGCACAATGGTGCATGCTTGTACTTCCAGTACTTGGGAGGCTGAGGTGGGAGGATCCTTTTAAGTTTGAGAACAGTCTGGGCTTCAGAGTGAGCTCAAGGCAATCCTGAACTGTGTAAGGAAAGCCTGTCTCAAAAAGCTAAACATAAAATAAAATAAAATTAAATAGAATTAAAATAAAGCATATGTCTAAAGTTGGGGGAAGGGCCAGGTATGGTGGTATTATGGTTTATGTCTAGTTGTCCCCCCAAAGCCTCATGCAGTCATGTGGTAGGGACGTCTAGAGTTTGAGACTTGACCAAACAGCCACTGGGATTATATGTTTTAGTACTGATGGGATTATGGTTCTAAGTACTTCTGGGATTATAAGTGTGGCCTAAGGCAGATAGGCTGAGGCAGAGAGCCTGAATGTAATATAAGGAGAGACAGAGCCGGGCGTGGTGGCGCACACCTGTAATCCCAGCACTTGGGAGGCTCAGGCAAGAGGATCACTGCGAGTTCCAGACCAGCCTGGGCTACAAAAGTGAGTTCAAGGCGAGCCTGAGCTGCATAGTGAGACCTTGTCTCAAAAAGACAAAAAAAAAAAAGGAGAGACAGAGAGATAGACTCTGGCTGTTGCTCTCTGCTGCCCTTGTTAGTTGGTTGCCTCTGTCACCATTTTGTTGCTGTTCTGCCATCATGAACTGCTGGCCTCTGCATTGTGCCACTCTGCCTTGGATCTAGCCGAGTATGGACTGAAACCTCCAGTAACTGTGAGCTAAATAAACCTTTCCTTCTTTCATTTTGAGTGTCAGGTATTTGTCCCAGCAATGAGTAAAAAGTAACTAAGACAGGTAGCATACAGTTATAATCCCAGCACTCAGGAAAGTGAGGCAGGAGGATTGAAATGAGTTTGAGGCCAGCCTGGACTACATAGTGAGTTTAAGGCCAGCCTGTACTATATAGTCTGTTAAAAAAAAAAAAAAAATGAAGGTGCGGAGGGAAAAGAGGAAGCCACTGTTTCCTGCCTCAACTCCAATTCTAGCCCCCAAATAGTATTGTGCTTTCATTATTTTTTGTTCACTGGTGACCGTCTCTGTTTCTCATTTTAAAAACCATGTACTATAGCTGATTAACCAACTTTACATTTTTCAACATGATAGATTTAGTTCCCTTCTGCACCCTGTCTTTTTCTGCCCTCCAAAAATGATGAAGTCACCATTTTTAGTTCCTCTGCTTGGAACCAGGGCCTCTCTAAGCAGCACATTTATTTTATTTTTTAAATAATCAACAGTTTATTTTCATTTTTTCGTATTATTATGGCTGGCTCAGCTTGCCCTGGGGGTGGGGCTGGTGCAGCATGTGGGGCTGGGGACCAAACCGTGGTTCCTGTAGTTGCCTAAGCTTGTCTAAGCAGGCTCTTTAGACCACTGAACCATCTCGCTGGCCCCTCTAAGCAACACATTTAAACCTCAGCTTTGACTCTGTGTGTGTGTGTGTGTGTGTGTGTGTGTGTGTGTGTGTGTGTGTATGAGAGACAGAGAGAGAGAGAGACAGACAGACAGACAGAGACAGAGACAGAGAGATGGATGGACAGACAGACAGACAAAGTATCAGACCAAGGCATCACATATTCAAGGCAGGTTCTATACCTCTGAGCCATATTCCCACCTGTTAAAATTTAACTTCTTAGTCCATAAACAAGAGAGTAGTTCTTCCCACTTTGGACCTTGATGCACCTACTGCTTTTTATCCCTCTGTGGTCAACTTCTGCTTCCTTCTCTCTCTTTCCATTGTAACTTACCTTCAACAGCACCTAGATTAACAACACTGCATTTTTTTCTTGAAACTGTGGTTAATTTTTTTCGTTATTTGTGTCTAGTTCAAATGTATAAGTTCAATAACTAGAATAGCTACAATTTGCAGTATGACTAAATACTGTGCTAGTCTTCCTCTCCTTATTTCATGTCTAATGTCATGAGCCCCACATCTTCAAATGATTATTGGTGTTAAACAGGAATATGATGAACAGAATTTAATGTTCCTTATTAACTCAAATCCTTGGTGCTTCTTACCATAATGCAGTGGAGACCTTAAGGCAGCCATCCCTTTTTGCCACTGGCAGCTGTTGTTGTGGAAAATAGTTTCTCCCTAGACTGGGGAGGGTGAGGGGATGGTTTAGGGGTTAGATTCCCATGAGGGGTACAGAAACTACTCACATGCACCGTTCACAGAAGGCTTTGAGTGCCTATGGGAATCTAATGCTGGTGCTTGGACAGTAACACAAGTGCTGGAGAACAGCTGTAAATACAGATGAAGTTCACTCCTTTGCCTGCCACTCATCACCTGCTGTGTGGCTTTGTTGCCGGGTTCCTAAGAGGCCATGGACTGGTACTAGTCTGCCAAATGCTGAGGCAAAGACACCGTGAATATCAATGGCTACTGCTGGCTTTTCCTTCCAAGACTATCCTTTTATATCTATACTGCAGCACCTAAGAGCTCCTGTCCTTTCTCAATATTAGAATAAGGAGGGCCAGACCTTTTGGTCACTGCTGTATCCTTGCTGGTTAGGACTGGGCCTGGTATGATATGGGTACAGAAATATTTAGCAAAAGAGTGCCAGTGAGATAACTCAGCAGACTAGGCACCTGCTTTGGCAAGCACAGGGACCAAGGTTTGATCCTTGGTCCTGCATGACATGCTGACCCCACCACCAGGGTGTGCTGAACCAGCGACTGAGTGTGGGTGTGGTGGCACACGCCTGTAATCCCAGTGCCGGGGAGGCTGAAAATAGTGTCACTATGAGTCTGACTCCAGTCTGTATAGTGAGAACCTGAACCTGTACCAAGTACACAAATGAAAAAGAAAAGGGGGTGGGGGCTGGCCAGATAGCTCAGCAGGCTAAAGACCTTGCTTAGGCTGATGCAAGGACCGATTTGATCCCCAGTGTGTGGTACCAGCCCTGCCCCAGGGGCGAGCTGAGAAGGCGAGATTGACACTGGGCTTGGTGGTACTCACTTGTAATCCCAGACTCTAGTGATCCCAACAGGAGGATCACCAGAGTCTGCTTTGTGTAGTGAGACCCTATAGACCCTTTACTAAAAAATACATTAAAAAGGAAATAAAAGAGGGAGGATTGTCTAATCTAGTAGGAACAACCAATTTTATTTTTTTAAATTTTATTTGTTCTTATTTTTATTCTTGTTTCACAGCGTTTGTTTATTCACTCATTTTTATGGCCGGCTCAGCCCGCCCCAAGGGCAGGGCTCGTGCAGCATGTGGTGCCCGGGGATCAAACTGCGGTCCCTGAAGCCTCCCAAGCTTCCCCAAGCAGGCCCTTTAGACCACTGAGCCATCCCGCCGGGCCCTGGAACAACCAATTTTAAAATCTATCCACCAGCAAGAGGAACTCGTAGGCCTGAGACATCTGCATACAAACTACATGGATTGTTTTCACCTGTTTAAGTTTTACCCCAGGACATGCATGAAGTAGCTGGGCCTTCTTAGCTTTGGAAAATTCAGCTTTTCCACATAGACTTTTTCTTATGCATCCCCACCTCTCCTTCTAAGGTCCAAAAACTTTTAAAAAATTATTTGTACCTGTTATGGTTTGTGTCTAGTTGTTCCCCCCAAAGCCTTATGCAATCATGGGGAGGACACTTCTAGACTTTCAGAAGGATTCACTATTGTGGTTTGTATCTAGGTGTCTCCCACAAAGCCTCATGTACATCATGGGGCTGTCAAATTCTCGGCTCCAGGGGTGGCCTGATGGGTAGGGCTTGAGGGGGTGTGGCTAAGAGAGACCCTAATGGTTAAACTGACAAGAAGTACTGTCAGAGTGCCCCTCCCACACCAGGCGGTGGTTTGATGTGGAAGCATAGAGCAGGTCATCCTGGACATGGCAGTGCCCCAGCCCCTCCTCCAGTCCCCATAAAGCAGGGGCCATGTCTTGAAACCTTCAGGAGCTGTGAGCTAAATAAACCTTTCCTCCCTTAAGCTGTGTGTTGTGTATTTGTCCCAGCAATGATAAAATAGTGACTAAAACAGAATTTGGTACCAGGAGAGTGGGGTCATTGCTGTGGCTATACCTGACAATGTGGATAACAAGCTTTTGGGAATGAATGGCTTATGGGAAGAAATAGGAAAGGTTTGGTGATGTCACCTATGAGTAAAGCGCTGAAACAGTTTTGGCACTTCTGTAGGGGAGGTTCTGGTAAGAGCTCAGACCAGAAGACTGATAGAAAGCCAACCTGTAAAGACCAGGCTGGGAAGAAGGACTGCATTGGTTGTTGGACCCCAGATCATTTGTGTTTTTGCTTGGCCCAAACTTTGGCAGAATTTTGCCGGTGTCCAGAGTCTTTGCCTGAGACTGAAATTAAACATGGTGGACTAATTAATTTTTCAAAGGAAATTTCAAAATAGTCAAATATTGGGGCAGTGGCATGGCTATTACTGGGGGCTCTTAGTCAAATATATGTTGACAATGAAGAGCAATGAGCCCAGCAGCATAATTTAAAATGTTGTGAATTTGGTCAGAAAGAAAGTGCCAGGAAGGCTGTGGACTGCAGAGATATAGCTCAGATCTCCATTGCCCAGGAGGAACAAAAGAATAGAGCAGATGTCCTAAGAGCATCACAGTAGATGGCTGGTTCTCACCCTTTGCAGCCTCAGAAGCACAAGGGTGAGGGACTTTGCTTTGAGCAGAAAACTGCAGAGTCCCATGTTTCAGTATGGAGGCAGCAGCCACACCAGGTCACGGAGTAGCACCAGCATAAAGAATTTGCTCTTCGGAATTAGGGTCAGAGTGTTCAGAAATCCAGACACTTGACCCCTACAGCTAAGAGAGAAGGAAGCCTGGCTACTGCTCCAGCTGGCAGAAGACCTTGGCATCATCCATATGGCACTGGTTTTAGGTGCATGCAGAATGCAGGAATTCTGAGGTTAAGAAGGCTTCCTCCTCAATTTCAGAAGAAGGCCTGGGAGGCCAGGCAGTGTGCCCCAGGGAGGGCAATGTGTGAAGTTGTTAGTGAGAAGCCTACTCCATGGAAACCACAGAAGTTTGGAAAATCCAGGAACATGGATCATCTAAGGAAAACTGCATAAAAGGAGTATAGCCAGCCTAAGAGTGGAGCTATGGGAGCTACCACCAAGAGTGCCATAGGGGTGGAGCCATATGGAGCTTACAATTTGCCACAGATTTCATCGTATGTTCCATGAGGAATTATAGGACTTAATGCTTGCCCTGCTGGATTTTGAACTTGTTTTGGCCCCAATGGTTTGAGTCCTCTTATGTATACCTTTTGGAAGGGCAATGTTTATCTTGTGCCTTTTAATGTTCGATGTATGTAATTTTTCATTTGTGTAGATGCTCACTGTTGAGAGTTTGCCTTAGATCTTGGAGGAAACTTGGGACTTGGACTTTTCAGCAATGCTGAAATTGTTGGGACTTTGGCAACTCTTAGAGATGGACTAAAATGCCTTCTGCAGAAAGGGATGTACGTGAGTCTTTGGGGGCCCAGGGGTGGAATGTTGTGGTTTGTATCTAGTTGTCCCCCCAAAGCCTCATGTACATCATGGGGCTGTCAAGTGCATGGCTTGAGGGGTGCAGCTTGAGGGGTGGGGCTTGAGTGGGCATGGCCAAGAGAGGCCCTAACGGTAAAACGGACAGCATGGAGCAGATCATCCTGGACATGGCAGCACCCCAGCCCCTCCTTCAGTCCCTATAAAATGGGGGCAGCACCTTGAAACCTCCAGAACTGTGAGCTAAATAAACCTTTCCTCCTTTAAGCTTGTGTGTTGGGTATTTGTCCCAGTAAGACAGAATAGTGACTAAAACACTCAGGATCCTCTGGGATTATGTATTTTAGTACTGATGGGATTAATGGATGTGAATACTGCTGGGATTAGGGGTGTGGCCTGAGGCAGATAGCCTAAAGCAGAGAGTCTGAATGTAACATAAGAGAGACAGACAGACTCTCTGTTGCCTCTGCTGCAATTGTTCTGCTACCACAACTGTTGCTCTCTGCCCTGTTCTACTCAGTCTTGGTGTCAGCTGAGTATGAACTGAAACTTCCAATAACTATGATCTAAATAAATCCTTCCTTCCTTCATTTTGGGTGTCAGGCATTTGTTCTAGCAAGGAGAGAAGAGTATCTGAGACAGTTCCTTTTCCCTTTTAAAAGTAACTACATGGATAAAAGTATTTGAAGTTGTTTATCCAGCTACTTAGCTGCCTCTCTTCTAAGTGCCTTGAGAGTCCTCCCAGAAATACTGTGGGAAGTACTGTGGGAAACTGAACTACGCAGGTGTAATGTGTAGATAGACAACCTTTTTGTTACAAAAATTATTTGCAAAACAGGATATGAAAATGGGACCATTTCTTTGCCATACCACCCCGAATGTCCTGATCTTGTCTGATATCAGAAGCTAAGCAGGGTTAGACCTGGTTAGTACTTGGATGGAAAAATGGAACTGTTTCTCTGTTTTGACTGAGGCTCCAGACCTCCAGGTTCAAATACACTTGTAGTCCTTGAAGGGATGGAAGGGGGCCCTGTGTAGTATTCCAAAGGGAGAATCTGAAAACTGGTGTAGCAAGTTTGAGACCATCACATCTGAGGGTATTGGAGAAGTCTGGGCAGGTTGTGGGGAGGGGTTAGAGATGAACAAAGAAGCTCTTGCATTCCCACAGGGAAGCCTGCTAGCCCTCACCTTTAGCCAGGGATGGCCCTATTGCAGATGGCATGTTACCAATTATGTATACAATATTTGTGCTTGAGAGATAAGTGTATTTAAATAAACAGTAGATATAGCTAAAGTTTTGGGAATTCTAAAGGAGGAGAAAAATAGAATGAAGTTATCCACAATTGTATTCAGACAATGTTTTTTTTTTTTTAAAGAATTTTTAATTTTTAATTTATTATTTTTATTCTTGTTTCAGAACCTTTGTTTCTTCACTCATTTTTATGGCCGGCTCAGCCCACCCCGAGGGCAGGGCTGGCACAGCATGTGGTGCCGGGGATCGAACCATGGTCCCTGAAGCTGCCCAAGCTTCCCCAAGCAGGCGCTTTAGACCACTGAGCCATCCCTCCGGGCCCTTCAGACAATGTTAATATTAACATTTTGTTAATATTCTTCCTATCTTTTCCCCTATGAATTTAAAAGAAAAAAATATTTTATAATCCCATCATATTAAACTTACATCAAAACAGTATATAGGACCTGGCAGGATGGCTCAGTGGTCTAAAGTGCTTGCTTAGGAAAGCTTAAGTGGCCTCAGGGACCGCAGTTTGATCCCCAGCACCACATGCTGCGCCAACCCTGCCCTCAGGGCAGGCTGAGCCGGCCATTAAAAAAATAAATAAATAAAACAAACAAAAAGTTCTGAAACAAGAAAAAAAAAGTATATAATCACAAGTAATGATACATCATTGTATGGGTGTGAATATGAATATATATGTATGGATATTACAACATTGTATGGTGGCAACCACTATTTTCTCTCTCTCCCTTTTTTTTTTTTTTCTGTCAATAAACTTATTTGTTTTAGGAAAATCCAAATGCTGACATTTTCCAGAAAAAAATTTAACAGATTTTTATTATAATTGTTATAAAGTTGAAGTGTTAAAACTTGCTCACTGATACATTTTTGACTTGTGTTAATGCTTTGCATACCTCAAGAAGATAAAGAATTCACACAAATGAAAATAGAAAAACTGCCATTACCTGATTTCTGTCCCCTATTTTCCACTCGCAGATACCTTTTGATCCATGGGGGGAAAAACAAAGAAACCTAACATTCAGGGGCCCGGCAGGATGGCTCAGTGGTCTAAAGCGCCTGCTTGGGAAAGCTTGAGCGGCTTCAGGGCCTGCGGTTCGATCCCCGGCACCACATGCTGTGCCAGCCCTGCCCTCGGGGCGGGCTGAGCTGGCTATAAAAATGAGTGAATAAGCAAACAAAGGTTCTGAAACAAGAAAAAAATAAATAAAATAAAATAAAATAATTCTTAAAAAAAAAAAAAAGAAATCTAACATTCAAAACTACCAATAATGGGAACAGAGGGGGAAAAAAATTGAGATGAAATATTTATCATCATCATGTACTTTATTTTTTTGCGGTACCGGGGATTGAATTTAGGACCTTGCGCTTGCCAGGCAAGCATTTATTCTACTAAGCCATCTCCCTTAAGTATGCTCTTAAGTGGACTCTTAAGTACGCTCTCCATGTATGTAACACACTAGCTGAATATCTTTTGGCATAATTGTTACACGTTTTGCATGGTTGGCACACAAGTTGGTGTCTTTAAACAGGCCAACCAGATAGGCCTGGTTTGCCTCCTGCAAAGCACAGATCGCCGCACTCTGGAAGCACAGATCTGCTTTATAGCCCTGAGCAATTTCTTGAACCAGACGCTGGAAAGGAACTTTGTGAATCAGAAGCTCAGCGGACTTCTGATAAAGTCCAATTTCACGATCATGGGCCTGTAGCAATGAAGTTTCTTCACCGCTCCAGTAGAGAGTGTATGCTCCTGAGCAACTTTCCTAGCCAGTTTTTTCCTGGGCATTTTCCCACCAGTGGGTGTGTAGGCAGTTGCTTGGTACAAGCCATGGTACAGGGACCTCCTTGTCCCCTTCTCCTTTGGCTGGAGCTCAGCGAGTGAGAGGTGGTGCTGGCGTTAGAAGAGCGACAGCAGCTTGGTGGCAGAGTTAGTGAAGGTTTCTGTCCGTGCTCTGCTGGCTCCTAGGCAAATGGCAGCAGACAACAATGAAGAGCAGAGGAGGAACAGCAGCTGTGGTGTCTATCAAACCTCCCTCTTCCTTCTAGGCAGACTGTGAAGACCGAAGCTCCTCCAAGAAAGTTGGGCTGCTGCTGCAAAGATCCGAGCTCCTCAGAAGTGTCAGGACTGCAAACCTCAAGGTCCTCCAAGGAATTAGCACCTCTCTGTGTCTTTTTTCTTTTTTTTAAACCACAGCTTTATATTTTAAAAAATTTTTGTACTTTTTAGGGAAGGGTCTACAGGATGTTCAGGTTCTCACTACTAGATTGGCCTTGTAGTCATCCACCTGTTTACAGCTTCCCAAGAGCTGGGATTACAGGCCCGCACCACCCCACCTAGTCTCAACTGCCAGCTCAACTCAGCATGCCCCAGAGGTGGGGCCAGCATGGCAGGCCTGGGGATCGGACTCCCCCCACCGCCAGGCTGCTTGCAGGTGCTTTAATCTGCTGAGCTATTTGGCCCGCCCATCCACTATTTTCTTGTGGTACCCTCCAAAACAAGACAAATATATATAACACATATATATGATATGTCTATCAGAATATAATATTCTATGAATTTTGTGGTTTCTTGATTCTTTTGCCCAGTGTTACTCCTATGAGATGCACCCATCTAGTGGCACATAGCTGAGCTAATTCATTTTCATTACTCAAAGGTACGGCACTGTAGGACTGAATTGCACTTTCATCCAAATCATTTCTAATGTCTGCCGACATTTGCATTATGTCTGCTTTGGGCTTATAGTGGGAAATGCTTTTATGAAAGTATGTATAAGCATTACATATATTTATAGTACCCACATATACCATATTTCAAAGGTGTAGTCCCTGGAATTGCTAAGTCATTTGATTCTCCACCTCCCCAGCAGGAATTTGAAGAGAATTTTTGTTGCTTGGCAGCCTTGGCAGACTATCAAAAAACTTTTATCAAGTTTTGTTTTGTTTTTGGTGGTGGTAGGGTAGGAATAACTGGAAGAGATTTTTTTCTCCCTTGAAAAAGGGAGTATTTTTACCAAGCTGTTGATTGGGAAGGAAACCTTGTTGTAACATCTGATGAGTCACCAGGGAGCTAATACTGGTCCAAAATGCTCCTATACCCTGTAATATGTCATGACCCCATAGGTTAACTGGTATATGGGGGAAGTCATAAGGAGAAAAATACCCAGAATGGCCTTCTGCATCCCTCCAAGTTAGCAACTTAGCAACTTAGCACTTTTACTGGGGTAAGAAGCCTTGCTCACCCCTTGTAAATCTCTATAGCTATGTCCAGATGCCATGCTTTAGGGCAATGATGCTAAGCAATAACTGAAACATCTGGCCTATGTATAGCGCTTTAAATGCTTTTCCTTCAATAGTCAACTCCATCTCTGGGTGTTTTTGCTTAATCTGTTGAACCCAATAAGTGTTAGGAGATCCAAAACACTTGAATTGCTTTCCCTTATTTACGTATTTTCCAGTTTTTGCCAAGGGGAAAATGACCAATTGAGCAATAGGAGTATCTGGGGTGATTTTAGGAATGGTTTGGATAGATTGAAAATAACCTTAATTTCTCATGTGTAAGCAGCATTGATGACACCAAGCAAGATCTGAAGACCTTTTAAAATGAGTCTGTTGTGGCCTAGCAAGATTCCTACTGTACCCTGAATCATAGGTCCATAGATTCCAGTAAGAATAATTTGTGGCCCCATTTTAGGAGTTAATAGGAATGTGGAGCAGGAACTAAGGTCCAAGCCCCTGCTGTCAGTTGCTGCTTGCCAGAGATCATAGATGCTTGTGACAGAGAGGGGACAGTGCCTACATTATTTGATGGGGCTGAGGATGGCCCCACTAGAAGTTTCCCTGAGCTGGTCAGCCTTCCACATCAGTTTTAGATCTATATTCATTTGTCCAGTGGTACCCTCATCTACATCTTATACATGGACTGGAAGGTTTTATTGAAGGGACAGATAATGGCTGTGCTGCCTTTGGTGCAGCAGAACAGTTTCAGGCTAAGTTATCTCTTATTTCTACAATGGAAATGATACAGGGATTAAAAACTGATCTCCAGATGATAAAGGGGGAAAATGACCTCCTCACCTGAAAAGTCCTGGGATGAGTTGTTGTTCTCTAAAACTGAAGAATGAATTTTAGGAGCAAATGGAGGTTATGAGCAGAATATATTTATTTGGGGAGAGAAAACTGCTGTATGAGAGAGGGACAGGAGGGAGGCCTGAGCCAGGTGGTCCCTGGGAAGCTGTCTCTTCCAGGGAGTTTTATAGAGGAAAACCAATTGGTGAGGTGGGTCTAAGGTTATGGAGAACATGGAAACTTGCTTAGATGGGCATGAGGTGGGACAAAACTATGGTCAACCAATGAGATTACAAGCACCATTGACCAGGTAAAATTGATTAAATCCAGGACCAAATGGGGAAGTGAGTCACAGAGCAAGTGGGATAGGGTCTCTTCCTGTTGGGGGTTGGGTTAGTGACTGAACTGGGCTCTTTCAAGGTGATTGATACCTATTTACAGTACCAATACTTGATGTCCATCCCTAGGGCATTATGTACTTGTATTTACTTCCTTATTTATTTATTTATTTATTGTGAGACCAGGGCTCAAACTCATGACCTTAGACTTTGCAGGCAGGCACTTGTGCCATGGAGCTATCTCCCCAGCCCTTTTGCATCCTCTTTTGTCTTGTCTTGAGATCTGGCCCATAGGGGTGTGTCTGTTTTTTTCAAGTTGCAAAGTCACCTTGTCTTCCATCTTATCTCTTTCAGAGCCTGGCCCTGTCTCACTGCCTATAATATTTCTATCTAATCCAGCTGTCTACAACAGAAACAAAAAGCCTTGTTTTCTCCTTTTCTTTCAGCCTGTGGATGAATAACCTGAGTAATAGCTACTGCCAAGGCAGCTCCTTGTGAATGTGAGGGGCCAATATCTGCACAAATTTGCATCATCTCAGGCAGGGTAACCTGCTTTTTGTGGACTCTTAAAGCCTCTTTACACAGTTTATTTGCATTTCTGAAGGGCAGTTGTTGAACTATTTATTTGCTAGTTTGTCACTTATAATCCTCTCACTAGCTTGCAATAAATGTGCAGCAAAATCCTGAAAAGGTTCATCAGGGCTCTGCTGAATGGAAGCCAAATTAAGAGATGCCTCACCTTTTCAAGGAAATTCCCTCCAGGCCCTAATGGCAGCTATCTTAGTTTCCTCATATATTTGCAATGCAAAGGTCAGTTGATTATGCTAGCAAAAGCACCCTCCTCAATTAGCATATTTTTTGTACTGGTTAAGTTGTGAACTGCATTTTGAGCTGCCTGGTCAAATAAATTTCCTTTCCACAACAAATAATCTTCTGGATTCAAACATGCTTTAGCGATTCCTTTCCAATCATTTGGGGTCATAATCTTTTGTCCTATCATTTCTGCTGAACTCAAGGTAAAGGATGCTGTAGAGCCATAATTAGCAACAGCTTGTTTTAATTATTTTTAAAGTTTTAAAAGGCACAGTTTCATGAAGACATAACACTTGTTCTGGATTATTGGGGATTTGAACTTCCAATACAGGGTGGATATGTGAAGACCATCTATGGGCTCCCCTGTCCACCTAGCTTCTTTTAGTGCCAATTGCAAGGGGGAGATAAAGATATGACTCTTCTTCCCTTGAGGCAGAAGTTCCTATCTGTGACTCAGGAAAATTTCTTTGAGCTGCCATGCTGAGGATTATGGCCTGAGGCTCTAAAAACCATTGAGTGTTGAGAAATGAAATTTTGGGGGCAGGCCTTTGCTGGTGGGGAAGCATGTCTTTTTGTCCCCATCGCTCCTTCCTTATTTGATAAAGCAAAGTTACAAGGTTCAAGCTCCATCTTTTTGGGTGCCATTGCTCCCTCCTCTTTGCCCTGCTCAGGCTCAAGACTTGAAGCTATGAGCTAAATCCTTTGTGTTTGAAAAACTCCTTCCAACTTCTATCCAGAAAACAAAAGTAAATACAGAGATCAAGCATGCCACAAGCACTTCAATGTATACAGAGCTCTATGTTTCTTTTCTAAAATATATTTAGGACAGGGTCTACGGGGTCTCACTACATAGATCAGACTCATAGTGACTCTCCTGTTTTCAGCCTCCCAAGTGCTGGGATTACAGGTGGGTGCCACCACGCCCAGTCTTAATCCTTGACTCAGCCCTGGGGGCCTACATTGCATCCCTGGATCAAACCCAAGCTGGGAATTGAATCCTGTCCCCTGCATTTACCTAAGCAGGTACCATAATCAGCTGAGTTATCTGGCTGGCCCTTAACATAACTTTTTCTTTTTGGCTTCTCTCAAACCTATTTCTCCCTTTAAGATTGGTTTTCTCTCTAGTCCTAATGGGCCCATTTCTGGTCCTGATGAGCCTATTTCCCCAAGATTTATACCTAATGTGCCAGTCAATGCAGGCCTGTGGATTGGCTCTAACCAATCTACCTCCCTGCCTTACACATGCTCTTTGAAAGTGTTCCTGCTGCCCATGCTTTTCTCATACTGGGTGTCCTAATCAGGCACCAAATGTAGGGATCACTTGGTCTCTCAGTGTGATGTGTTGTACCCAGGGAGAAATGGCAACAGGAATGAGGAAGAGATGGACAAGAAGACAAGAGCTGGGTCAGGTGGTGGCTTGTCTGCCTGGTTGGTGAGATGACTTCCCAAGCCACAATATGGACATTTATTTATATCTTTGCAAAGTTAGTAACATGTGAAACAAGGTTGCCTGGTGACTAATAGCTGACATTAACCAGTCAGGATGCTTATCTCAGGACTGAGGTAAATTGACAGATTTAGGCACAGAGGCCTGGTCCCACTTTCACACATTTGACTGATTTTCCAGCTTCAATGGCTCCCAAAAGATCTGACTGTGAGATACTGAGAGTTATGAGGCAGAGTAATAAGGAACAGAGGAGATCCTCAGAGATTTCTTCTTTTTCCACTGCCTATTTGGCAACACTCATAGGCAAGCACTTCTGCTGAGATGCTCTATTATTTTTATTTTTATTTTTTATTTTTTGCAGAATCAGGGATCGAACTCAGGACCTTGCACTTGCCAGGCAGGCACTTGTGCCCCTGAGCTATCTCCCCAGCCCCTGAGATGCTCCATTATTAAGGGATCAGTGATGCAATGTCATAGAAATGACATTGGATTCTAATTTTTTTTAAAAAAAATAAAATAAAACAAAACTAGATCTTAAATAAGAGCTTGTTTATTTAATTAGTATCATGTATTTTATAGCCCAGGGTTGGAAAGGATCAAGTAAGAGATGTACTTTCTCAACCCAAGGAATGATTTGCCAGAGACACTTGTAGAGTGGCTCACTGTGGCAGATGTGGGATTATGGCTGTAAGATCATCATCATCAATACCTAGCTAGCACTTGCAAGTGCCAGGTCTTATTCTAAGCACTTTATATTATCAATTTATTTAGTTATTGAAACACGCCTTAAGAATTCAATACTGGGGCCCGGCAGGATGGCTCAGTGGTCTAAAGTGCCTGCTTAGGAAAGCTTAGGCGGCTGTAGGGACCGCGATTCAATCCCTGGCACTACATGCTGCGCTAGCCCTGTCCTCAGGGCAGGCTGAGCCGGCCATAAAAATAAACAAACAAACAAATAAACGAAAGTTCTGAAACAAGAATAAAATAAAAAAAATTAAAAAAAAAAAAAAGAATTCAGTACTATTATCATCCCTCCTTTAGAGGTGGGGAAACAGGTAGAGTGGCCTACCTAGTATCCAGTCTGAGTCTGAAAGCCTGGGGTCTGTGTGCACAGCCGCAAGAATGGTTTGTTTTCCTCGGACATGCTTTTCTTCTTAGGTTGTCTAGTTCAGATCTGCTTGGGAGCCTGGTTCTTCCTCTGCGTGCTCATGCAGTGTGCCAAGCAGAGATCCCTCCCAGCCTGTGCTTTTGAGGAGGCTTTCACTTCAGTGTCTCCAGCACATCCTCTTCTCTCACCACATCTTTTCCAAGTATGTGGATTGTCGTGCTTTTCTATTTTTTAAATGTCATAATATTCTGGACAGTCCCTTCATGCCTGAATGAAGTGATTCTAGTTGGATTCTTTCTTCTGTAAGGCTTAGTGTTTGGAGAGCTATTCAGTGATGCCAGGTGCCAGGTATGGTGGCACGCACCTGTAATCTCAACTCTCCGGAAGGTTGAGGTGGGAGGATCATCATTGGCTTGAGGCCAGCCTGGGGTAAATAAGCTCAAAGTAAGCCTGAACTACACAGTCAGGCCTTGTCTCAAAGATTCAACCCTTCAGAACCCCAAAATAAATGGAGCTCAAAGAACCATGCCCACCACCTGCCCATGTTAGGAAGAATAATACCACTTAAGGCCAGTGGGTCTGAGGTCTGGGTGTTAACTGTTCTTGCACTTTCTTAAATGTCTTAAAAGCCTACAATTATAATTCATCTAAATGCTAGCAGATAGCTAGCTATCTATCAGCTAAATGCTAGCTGATACTCAAAGTATCAGTAAGGTGGGTCAGCTATGCGCAAGGAGGGAAGATAGCCAGGAAATGGCAGATGAGGCAGCTGCTGCTGTAAGCTGTTAGACAGTTCAAGAGTGCCAGCCTGCTATTTCCAGCACAGTTTGCTCTGCTATACCATTTCAGTGCTCTGGAGAACAAGATGCTAGACTCCTAATGAAGATAGATTCCAACTGTTAAGATTCAAAAATGGAAATGTGAGAAACTCCCAATGGACAAATGAGAATTGGCTGGGCAGAGCTGCTGGGGAAGTGAAAATTAATTATAGTAAAACTGGCTTCCTAAGACAGCACCCAGAAGACCATCAAAGCAAAAGGCATGCGGCACTGGCCTGTCTCCACCACAGAACAGCGCCATATTCCTCTTATTTATAATGTGCCTGGAGAAGTGACCTTCTGTATGGGAGTCATTGCAGCCTCTGTGACAGGAAAACAGAAGCTCAGAAAGGAAGAGACAGAGTCATACGGTCATTTTGTCCATGACAAAGAGGAGGGAGTGGGTGGCAGGGATTTGAAAAGCACCAAGATGGCACACATGGAGGCTTTTACAAATCAGTATTATTCCTTTCAGCAAAGGACAAGGTATGCACAGCCTAGAAGCACAACTCCATGTTTTATGTGCATTTGATGACAAGAGCCTGAAGAAAGGCTAAACTAATGCTGCCAAGGACTGCCAACTTTGCCACAGGGGCAGGAGGCCTTTCCCAGTGTGTGTTCTGATGGCCCAGTATCTCACCAGAGGAGATGCTGAGGGCTTTGCCTCCTCTTTCAGATCCTCTCCTCTTCTTCCTTCTCATCTTCCTCTCCCTCCTCCCCGCTTATTGCTATGGTTCAGTTCTCTCCCTTATTTCTGGCTTTGAAAATATTTCTTTTTTCCTTCCTTGGTTATCTTACATTGCCTTTGTCCTTTCTGTTTTCCTTAAACTCCAGTTTCTGCTAGTTCTCACTCTTCCTGGGAGTGGGGCTGGCCCAATAAGAATAACTGCTTTCACCCTTTCCCTCTCTCTCATCTAGTCTCCCTCTTTTCTTCCTTCCATTCTCTTTGTCCCTTCTGCCTTCTCTCCTTTCCTTTCCTCTTCTTCCCCTCTCCCTCCTTTACTGATGGTATTCCCTTTTCCGGAAGGAGCATTTCCTTCAATTGAGAGCCTTCACCAAAATGCTCAGATCCTTCCTGAGCCCACCTACACAATTAGTGATTTAAAAAACCTATTAGTACATGTTTGCAGGGTACAAGTCCGTTCATTGTGGAGCGCTGATACATGGACATAGCACACTGTAATTCTTTTCATGTTCTCTTCTTCTCTTCCCTTTAGTCCCCTTTCTGTTTGCAAAAGTAACTATATCCATGCTCCCTATCTCCTGTTTTTATTTTGCTCTTTATTTCTGTTGTTAGGTTTTTCATATAAGAGAAACTATTGAAGATTGAAGGTCTTGTGTCTGGCCTGTGTCATTCAGCATTATGGTCTCCGCTTGTACCCATCTTCCTACAGATGACCCAGATTTATCTTCCTTCCAACAGAGGGGTCCTCCCTTGTGTGCTGTTAGCGACTTTCTTTTTATTTTATTTATTTATTTATTTATTTTTTTCTTGTTTCAGAACCTTTGTTTATTCACTCATTTTTATGGCCGGCTCAGCCCATCCCTAGGGCAGGGCTGGCACAGCATGTGGTGCCGGGGATCGAACCGTGGTCCCTGAAGACGCCCCAGCTTTCCCAAACAGGCGCTTTAGATCACTGAGCCATCCCGCCGGGCCCCTGTTAGCGACTTTCATAGGACCTCTGCAGCGGTGCCTTCCTAGGGGAAGTTATGTTTTGTCAGGGAGCAAGCCTAGAGTTATTGATCAGTCACCTCCTCTAGCAAGTTGACCCGATTTTGGCAGAGCCTATGCAACAACATCAGCATGCAAGCTTGGCTGAGCAGGAGAGCGCTTCCTGGTCACATCCCACATCACTGCGCTGACCACAGGCTCTCACTTTGGATTGCGCTGCAACTGCACACCAGAAGTCCTGACTCCTCCCCTAACTGTAATGTTAGGCATTTGTTAATGTGGCTCTTTCACAAGGTGAAGGAGAAGGAATTCCCATTTCTGCCCCTTTCAGGACCTGCCACCACTGTCTCCTTGGGAGTGTGACCGTTAAGCTTCAGGCTTCATGTAGTGGCACCTGACTGCTGGATCACAGAGAGCAGGTCCTAGCTGTCCGAAAGGCAGCTGGACAGCCTGTTACCTTAGCAACTGAAGGAGCTCTGGACTCAGGATGCTGCCCACAGGTGCGGAGGGTGTGTGGTTTGGGCAGTGAAGGCACACAAACCCCAGCTTCTTCAAGAGTGAGCCTTCCCAGGTTGAGGAGAGATGGGGTAGCCTGAATGGCCTTACCCCTTGTCCAGGAGGAGCAACCTCGCTTCTTTTTCTTATGTTTAGCTACCTGCCCTCCCCTGTGGGATTTGAACCCAGGCCATTCACAATAAGCCACACCCCCAGCCTTAAAAAAAAACAACAACAGCAAAAAAAAAAAAAAAAACCAGACAGAATTTGTTAGGTTCCCTAGACTGGGCTTGAGCTTGTGACCCTCCTGGGTGCTGGCCCCAATACATTTTTCATCCTTAAAGTAAAAATTTGCTTGCTTGTGACATGGGCATAGGAAATACTTTTATTTTATATGTCAGCGTAATTGTTTTAAAATAAATAAAGTAGGAAAACCTTGGCAGTCAGCCTTTTTCTTACTTTCCTACCCTTGGCCTTCTCTGGGAGAATAACATTTCTGCTTTTGTTTTGAGAGCATACTTGTTAGACATTTGTATTTTGATATTTGGGTGTGCATAGCAAGATTCTTCTCATGAAGAGAGATTCTATCATGAATCCCTGCATTCTGTAAAACAGATGTAGGTTACCTACTTTCTACTTTGAAAAGTGCAGGAAGAACACAGAGGACATGTGTTTTCTCCTTGGAAGCTGGTGGGTACTGAGGGAGAAATGGTGAATAGGCAGGCAAATGGGGCAAGGGGGAGAACGCACCAGGCATTCATGGCTATCCTCATGGTGGCCAACTTCTTTTTACCAAGGCTTTTAAATTTTATGTCTAATGTATGTATGTACTTTAGCAAATAAAACACAAATATTTTGAGAAATTAGAATAAGCTTATTCATGTCATCTTCAAATTTATTTTCTTTTTTTCTGGGGGATGGGTATTGGGAATCGAACTCAGGACCTTGAGCTTGCCAGGCAAGTGTTGTGCTACTGAGCTATATCTCTGGCCCCCATCTTGAAATTTAAAAGAAAAAACCAAAGAAATATGATTATTTAAAAATGCACTGATTCTTTTATGTGGATTTGAGAGTGATTCCAAAGGAGGAATCCTGACGTCCTAATCTGTGCGGTAGCATGGACTTGTTGTCTCCCCTAGGATCTCCTTTCAAAAGCAGTCCTCACTGGGATGTGTAAATTCTAACAATTGAAATTAGTCCACCCCTCTTTTTTCCTATCTCTTATTCTTTCCTACTTTTGTCTTATTTCCCAAAAGACTTTGAAGATATGCCTTAATAGATTCATTTTACATTTGAAATTTAAAAATATGCTATTATACAAACATTAACTTTTTTAAGAATTATTTTATTTTATTATTTTTTTTTTCTTGTTTCAGAACTTTTGTTTGTTTATTTATTTATTTATTTTTATGGCCGGCTCAGCCTGCCCTGAGGGCAGGGCTGGTGCAGCATGTGTGCTGGGGATCAAACTGCAGTTCCTGTAGCCGCCTAAGCTTTCCTAAGCAGGCGCTTTAGACCACTGAGCCATTCTGCTGGGCCACAAACATTAACTTTTAACGAAAATATTTTTATTGGTGGAATTCTTAGTCATCATTGACATGCTTTGTTTAGAATACTTTGTTCTTAAATTTTTTTTTTCTTTATTTTTTATTTTTTATTTTTGAGACAGGGTCTCACTGTGCAGTTCAGGCTGGCTTTGAGCTCACTTTTGTAGCCCAGGCTGGTCTCGAACTCACAACGATCCTCCTGCCTCAGCCTCCCGAGTGCTGGGATTACAGGCGTGAGCCACCACGCCCGGCCCTTTGTTCTTAAATTTAATTAATGAATTTTCTGATTTTTTTTGAGACAGTCTCCCGATGTAGTTCAGGCTAGTCGTGAATTCACTATGTAGCTCAGGCTAGCTTTGCACTCCCAGCAATCCTCCTGCCTCAGCCTCTTTTTTTTTTTTTTTTTTCAGGACCGGGGATTGAATTCAGGTCCTTGCATTTGCCAGGCAAGCGCTTATTCTACTGAGCGATCTCCCCAGCCCCATGCCTCAGCCTCTTGAGTGCTGGGATTACAGGCATGTACCACCATGCCACAGCTGTTCTAAAATGTAAACTAAGACTATTTTTAATTGACACATAGAACGATAAAAATTATACGTATTTATGAGGTTTCATGTGATGTTTTCTAAATGTTTAAACATTCTGTAATTTTAAATTTAGGGTGAATATATCTTTCTCTTCAAACATTTATAGTTATTTACTGGTGAAAATATTCAAAATCTTTTCTTCCAGCTTTTTGAAATCCATAGTACACTTTATTTATAGAGATGTACAGATTAAAATAAGCTATAAGTACTATATATTAATAACGTTAGGTAGACTTTTTTTTTTTTTTTACGGGATGGGGTTCAAACTCATGACCTTGCACTTGCCAGGCAGGCACTTGTGCCACAGAGCTATCTCCCCATTTTAAAAATGAAATTCTGTATCATTTCTAATGTTCGCTTTTACTATTTTTTGTTCTTTTTTTAAATTTTATTTTTATTTTTATTTTTTTTTTTGTTTCAGAACTTTCGTTTGTTTATTTATTTTTATGGCTGGCTCAGCCTGCCCTGAGGGCAGGGCTGGCACAGCATGTGGTGCCAGGGATCGAACCGTGGTCCCTGCAGCCGCCTAAGCTTTCCTAAGCAGGCGCTTTAGACCACTGAGCCATCCTGCCAGGCCCCCATATTTTTTATTCTTTTTAAAAGTTTTTTTTAAATTAGGTAGATAAAAATGGAAACAGTTTTCCGGATAACTTTGAATTATAGTTTGGGAACATCTTTATTTTTGCTGCTTTGTAATTTGTAGAAATTACTAATGCTCTTTTTATTTTATTTTATTTTAGCATCTATGCTGTTAATGAAGTGTATACATTGAATTGCATGGGCGTGCCAGAAGTTTGTGAGTTTTTTGGGTCAAAAACAGTCAACTTTTTTTTTTTTTTTTTTTCCTTGCTCAGGCTGCCTTAAGGTCAGGTCTGGTAAGGCTTGTGGAGTCAGTGATTGATCGATCGAACCTTGGTTCCCTGCACCTGCCTATGTTAGCCTGAGCAGGTGCTTCAACAAATGAGCTAAGCTGTGGGCCCCTAAAGAACAAATATTGTTATTTCTAAATAAAACAGCCTTTTATCTGAATAGAGAAAATGTTACTATACATTTTAACGTCAATTTATTTTGGAAATAAATGGTTGCCTCCTAAAGCACTGATTTTATGAGTTAAAATTTTATGCATTGGCTTGACCTATAACAGGGCCCAATTAAACTTTCGCAGACTTTCCTGTTTTGCACATGTGCGGTATGACATTCTGACTAAAAATTCAGGAATTTAAGAGCAACTAGAAATCTTTCAGCACATGTCATTCACAGCTTTAACTACAATCCTCCTTGACATGTTGGAGGTTACTAACTTTGAAACTTAGCCAGTTACCGAGCACCCAGTGTGTATTCTTTCCATGACCCTTAACAACTGGCCTGTTTCCTATTAATAATTTTTTTTGGAGACATGTTATGGTCCAGTTTCGTGGTTAACTTCCAGATCTTCTGCCATTCTTCTTGTACAACTCATTGGCTTTGTGGTGGGTCTTACCAAAAGATACCATGTACAGAAAAGGGGCTTCTGGAAATTATCATGTTTCGGCAACAAAATTGTTTAAACATCTGACAGTCATTTATAACCCAGCATCTCTGGTCTCATCTATGGAAAATATCACACATAGCAAAGAAAATTGGAAAGAGCTGGCAGAAGATATCTATTGAGTTTGCATTGTGTACTGTTCAAATGGGCTCCTAGGGGACTTCAGACCAAGATTTTTTTTTTTTTTTTTTTTTACTTCAATTTAAGTAGTTGGGTGTGTTCCTTTCTGTGGAAAGTAGGGGATCAGTTTGGCTTTGAAGGTGAACTTGAGAAATCAATTGGTCCATCTTCCACCCGCCTGGAAATTCAGCATCATGATAGACAGCCAGACTGCAAAGGGCCAAAGGAGTTGCTTTTGAAATTAATCTGTAGGCAGCGGCCACTCCCACTGCCACTTTGCTTAGCCAGTGAGTTGCAGTCAAGGTCACCACTGTTCTAAGGGCTGCACGGAAGATGCAACTCTGTATGTTTTGAACTAATGGGCTAATGGTGTGTCAGCCTAGGGGGGCGGTCATCCCTAAAACTGTCTTTTAAATCCTTATTTAGGAACTTTGAATTTGTCTTGTCTGCAGGAGTTCATTGGCTTATAGATTTCTTTGCCCCTTTAGAAAATATATCCATCATGGGCAACTGGTAAACAGACATATATCTTGATCCCCTGTTTACTTCCTCTTTTCCTCTCCTCCTCCCTATCTCAACTCATCCCCCTACACCCTTCCAATCTCTTTTATTTATTTATTTATTTACTTAGATTGTATAAAAATAGATTATATTTACATAATGACATACAATAAAGAAATGAACATGAAAAAATAAATCCATAAATCATAACATGAATAAAATATGTGGACATTATTTTAGGCAACATACAAGAAAAAAAAACACATGCTGTGTAATTCTACCTATATATATATATATATATATTTTTTTTTTTTTTTAAGATGATAAGTGAAACAGAAGGCAGGCGTGGTGGCACATGCCTGTAATCCTAGCACTTGGGAGGCTGAGGCAGGAGGATCAGTGCAAGTTCAAGACCAGCCTGGGCTACGAATGTAAGCTCAAGGCCAGCCTGAACTGCATAGTGAGACCCTGTCACAAAAAGACAAAAAAAAAAAAAAAAAAAAAAAAAAAAAAAAAAAAAAAAAAAAAAAAAAAAAAAAAAGTGAAACAGTAATTGTTTGGGGATCAATTCATAAATGGTAAAGCTTCAAAGAAAAGTGAGTGGTATCTACAAATATCTACAAAGTTAGGATAGTTTTCCTTTCAAAGGGAAAGGAAGAACATAATTGTACAGGGATCAGAGGGTCACTTTTTTTTTCTTTTAATAAAAAATAACAACAACAAAAAAATAACAGTGTGACATTTTCAAAAATGCCTCAGTAATACTGTCTTAGTTACTTTTCTCTCGTTGCTGAGACAAACACCCGACACTCAAAATGAGGGAAGGAAAGGTTTATTTAGCTCACAGTTACTGGAGGTTTCAGTCTATATTCAGCTGGCTCTAAAGCAGACTGTCACATGGGAGAGAGCAATCTTCCATGGCGGTAGACAGAAAGCAAGCTGCTGTGAGAGAGCTAGCAGCTGCTCAAGTGGCTAACTTCTCTTCCTACCTTACATTGAAATTCAAATCACCTGCCCCAAGGCAGGGGCACGACCTATTTCCACAATAATCAATTAGGAATTCCAGAAGTCACCCCATGACTGCATGAGGCTTTGGGGGACACCTATACACAAACCATAACAAGTACATTCCCAATAATTGATATGATGCATATTGTTGTCTTCATAGTAGTTATTCAGAACACAGGATGTAGACATGATAATTTCTTTAATCATTATTGATACAAAAAATTCCTTCCCATTGAACTAAGATAAAGTAGTTGTATACATAGTCCAGTATTCCATAATCACAGTGAGTTATTGGCAGAAATGGCAATGTCAGAAGCTGTTGATTTAAGCCTTTTACAGCTCAGCATACTACTCTAGCTTTACGTTTTATGCCTCGTGATTAAACTTTTCTGCTGGTTGGTTAAGGGCAAGTTAAAACAAGACCTATATAGCAAAACATGCAACTTTTGTATCTCCCAAGGTCAGTCAAATCCCCTCAGGATTTACTTTGAAACCTTGTACAGTGCTTTGTAAAACTGTTGTCACTGTCAGCCATCTGGATGAGTCGTGGTCATTGCTTGACCAGTTTGCTCTCTGTGAAAGCCCGTGAGAATGTTTTTCTCTCTAGGTGACTCTCTTAGGCTCACTATACATCATCAATCCATTTCCTCTGTGGTCTCATTATCTCCTTGAACAGGAAATTTGGGAAACCATTGAGTTATAGGATGTTATAGCATAGGTTCTCTTATATCCTGTGTCCTCACTGACCTTTGAAGGGCTAGGGCCAAAATATTGGCAATCCTTATATCCCTTCTATTTCTCTAATTTTTGTTCTGTAAACTTACATTTTTAACCCTCCAAAAGAGAAACTTCATGACAATATTAGTCTATAACATGGGTATTTGAGCTTAACATCACTGTCTTTCTGAATATCAAACATCTTACACATAACTTGGAATTGGTGTTTTCCATCAATCACTGATATTGTTATTTTTTTTTTTTTTTGTCTTTTTTGAGACGGAGTCTTGCTATGCAGTTCAGGCTGGCCTTGAGCTCACTCACTTTTGTAGTCCAGGCTGGTCTCAAACTCGCATTGATCCTCCTGCCTCAGCCTCCCAAGTGCTGGGATTACAGGCATGTGCTACCACGCCCGGCAATCACTGATATTCTAATAAATCTCTGTACAATGTGATGAAAGTAGTTACACATTTTTACACAGACACTTAGAAATCTAAGTATATACAAAATTGTAGCCAGTCAATCCTATGGCATTTTTTTCTAGTCTCTTACTCTCATTTAATACCCTTTTTTGTTTTCTTGTAAACCAATCATTTACTTGAGAGAGAGTATAACAGTAACTGCAGTTATATTAGAAGTAGCACAAATCTAAAAGACAAGAATGACAGGCATTCCAAGCATAATTTTAGTGTTACCCACTGCTATCCTCAGTGTAAAAAATATTGTGGTGATTCTTAGGATCATTATTTAATTCACCCTTCCAATCTTGACACACCCTCTCTTCGTTTTTACTGTCATCTGTCTTTCATTTTGCTTTTTAAATTATCCTTTAGTTTTTTTTATATGAAAAAGTCACATGATATTTAACCCGTGTCTAATTTATTTCACTTAGCATTATGGTCTCAAGGTGCATCCATTTTCCTTGACTCAAATTTATCCTTCTTTGTGACTGAGGAGAACTCCATTGTGTGTATATACACACCCCATTTTCATTATCCACTCAGGTGCTGCTGGTCATCTAGGCCACTTCCAAGGTTAGCTATTTTGAATTAGGCTGCTATAAACATAAGTGTGCATTAAACAGTAATATGATGTCTTTAATGCTTTTGGGTTACAAGAAGTTTAGCTGGGTCCAGTGGAATTTTCATACTGACTTGTACTGTGGTTGCCCTAGTTTACAATTCCACAGATAGTGTAGAAGTGTTTCTTTTTCTGCACAACCTCACCAGCATTTGTTGTTTTTGTTTTTCAATGATAGCCATTTTTTTTTCTGGAGTAAGATAGAGTCTATTTTGTTTGATTTGCTTTTATCTCAGCTACATATGGTGAGTGCTTGGCCTACTTTTGTTTAGGGAAAAATTTCCAGGGTTGTTTTAGGTGAGATAAGAAAAAAGAAACCATTAGCTTGGAAATGAGATTTTTGAGGCCAAATTGGTTTAATCCAACGTATGAGTAGTCTTTGGCCTACAATGCCATTTCTATATTATTTAAAGGGATGGGACTAGGCAGGGATGAAAATATTTCACAGCTTTTCTTAGGCACACAGTTCTGAATGGAATAGAAACAGCTACATTTTCTTTAGTGTAAGGAATGCAATTTTTTTTTTTTTTTGTATTTTTAGGGAAGGGGCTATAGGGACAGGGTGTTCAGGGTCTCACTACTAGATTGGACTCGTGATCCACCTGTTCACAGCCTTCCAAGAGCTAGGATTACAGGTGTGTGCCACCACGCCCAGTCTCAACTGCTATCTCAAGGCGCTCTGGAGCGGGGTTGGCACTGCAGGCCCAGGGATGGAATCCCCAGCCCTTGCACCTGCTTGCTGACAGTTTGATCTGCTGAGCTATTTGGCAGGCCCTTAGAATGCAAAATTCTTTATAGAGCCTGATAGGCCACATGCTTCTAGTCTATAAATTACATCCTTATTAATGTAATCTGCAGTATGACAACTCTGAGATAATTGGCAAACAAGAGACACAACCAGAGAAAATCTCTGTTAGTTTCCTTAGGATATGAAACTCCTGTTTAATAATTATAATTGTCTTAATTGAACCTCAGATGGCAGTTTCTGCCTATACACTGAGAAGAACATAGATTTCTGCTTTATTACTGGGGGGATCTGCTAATTAATGTGTCAAATGACTTTATTTACAGAAATATGCTTACATGTCCTAAAACCTGAGCTATCTAATATTTTCTAATAGTCACATATTAGATAGCTTTACTATTGTTGGGACAAAATTCTTGACACCCACTACTTTTTCTTTTTTGTTTTTGTATTTTATGGAAGGCACCACAGGGTGTTAAGGGTCTCACTACTAGATCAGACTCATAGTGACTGCCTATTTACAGCCTTCCAAGAGCCAGGATTACAGGTGTGCACCACCATGCCCAGTTTTGACACCCACTACCTTAACAGGTGAAATTTGCTTTTGCTGGTGGTGTTAGAAGTGTCAGTCCATGGCTGGCTCCACGCAGAAGCATCTTGGCGGATGGTAGTGATAGAGGAAGCCTGGTTAGGTAGGGCAGCAAAAAACAGGGCCTGAAGGAAGAGAATGAGGCACATCCTGCCAGACCACGTCCACATTGACACCGTCCCTCTTTGTAACAGTGATGAACTCATCAGTGGGTTGGACCACTACAGCAGCTGCCATGATCTAATGGTCTGAGAGCCACACTTTTGAACCTGTGGGACCTTTGTGTGTGTAGGGGTGGCATTTTTGATGATTTATTTATTTTTTAAAAGCATTTTATTTCATTATTTTTTTTCTTGTTTCAGAACTTTTGTTTGTTTGTTTATTTTTATGGCCGGCTCAGCCTGCCCTGAGGGCAGGGCTGGCGCAGCATGTGGTGCCGGGGATCGAACCGCAGTCCCTGCAGCAGCCTAAGCTTTCCTAAGCAGGCTCTTTAGACCACTGAGCCATCCTGCCGGGCCCATGATGATTTAAACCATAGCAAGTCTCATTAAAAATAAAGAGAAAGAGCCGGGCGTGGTGGCGTACGCCTGTAATCCCAGCACTCGGGAGGCTGAGGCAGGAGGATCGGTGCGAGTTCAAGACCAGCCTGGGCTACAAAAGTGAGCTCAAGGCCAGCCTGAGCTGCATAGTGAGACCCTGTCTCAAAAAGACAAAACAAAAAAAAAAAAAAAAAAAAAAAGAGAAAGAGATGAAATTAACTTTAATGCTAGGCTTTAACCTAGTATCTCTGAAGTGGTCATGTTAATGTGCTATATTAAAAATTTTTAATGAACTCATTTATTTTTTTTTTACAAAGTGTTAGAAACTAGTGTATGTTTTATGTGTATGGTGCACACCAATGTGGACTGACACATTTCAAGAGCTCTCTCTCTCTCTCTCTCTCTCTCTCTGGCAGGGAGACAGTGGCTGCTGAGCTGGTCAGCACAGCTTTGAATTGGTACTGAATCTATAGATAAAAGATTTTAGAGAAAGGTAGAAATAGGACAACTGGGGGGAAAAAGTCCTTGGTGGATAAGGAGAATCCATGATGCCAAATTTCTCAGAGCAGCCAACACTCCGTTCATCATTTCAGCATCAGTTTCACATTTGATTTTGTTGTTGTTGTTGTTATTTTATTTTTGTTTTTTGGCAGGGACCAAACTCAGGAGCTTGCACTTGCCAGGCAGGCACTTGTGCCCCTGAGCTATCTCTCTGGCCCCTTGACATTTGATTTAACACCCCAGCAGTAGACTCTAACCCAAGCCACCTCTCCTAGTCAAAGTCTGCTCTAATTTGCTTAGTGAGAGCAGGCAAGAGGTGTATTCTGGTAGAATGAGAACTAATGCTGGAGCAGGACAGACAGACCTGGGCTCAACCTGCCTGTCTGCCTATGCTGCAGGCTCACACAAGCCTACTTTAGTAATGAGGGAACTAAACAGGGGGACAAACATCCTAGTCTCTAAGGCTCCAGTGAGATTAAATCGATTCCCCCTGCTCATGCGTGGGCCTCTGTTAGCAGTGTGGAGAACAGGAGACACTCCGTTTCCTAGTGCTCCCCACCCCCTCTTGTTTTCCTGCTGGGGCACATTACACAGCCTTTCTATCCCTCAGCTCCGTTTTTAGGGCCGTAACTGATTTCCTACCTCACATTCCCAGAACCTTCATTTCTGCAGCAGTCCCTCTTCATAGGCCTGTGGGATTTTGTTAAGGATATAAAAACTTATTGTTGCCTGGCATGGGGGCACAGGCCTGTAGTCTCTGCCACTCAAGAGGCCGAGGCCTGGCAGGGTGGCATAGGCCTCAAGAGGATCATTTTAGCCCAGGAGTTTAAGGGCCAGCCTGGGTAACAGTGAGAGTCATCACTAACTAACTCCTGAAACAACAGTGTAGAGATAATAATAATTCAATTGCTGCCTACTTCAAGTCCCTGGAAAGTATCTCAGTCAGAAAATCTAGGAAGACCAATGTTACTTTTATTTTTGACCAATGGGTGGCAGCATTGTCTAAGTCATGGGTCTCTGAGCTGCTGATCTAGTTTAGGTTTTTTATTTTTTTACCCTTCCAGTGGGTGATGGAACCCAGAGGAGCTCTATCACTGAGCTACATCCATAACCCTTTATAGAAGTTATAGAGAGTGGGTTTCAAGAAGTCTCTAAATTAGCTAAGCTGGACTCAAATGTAAGATTCTCTGATCGCAGCCTCTCAGTGTGCTGGAAGTACAGGTGCACATTGCCTCACCAAGCCCTGGTAGTTTCCTTTTCTCGTGCCTTATAATTATCTGTAGTCTTTCAGTCTGAAGCTGAATATCTCATCAAAAAAGCCTAGAAGGCAGGTTGCTGCTTAGCGGTAGGGTATTTTCCTAGCATGTGTGAAGTCCTGGGTTTGAGCTCCAGCATTACACAGAAGAGACTCAGCTAAAAAATGGGGCCACATTGTTAGCTGCCAACAAACTAGAGGAAATCCAGGAAAAAGAGCTGCTGCCGGGGCCCAGCAGGATGGCTCAGTGGTCTAAAGCGCCTGCTTAGGAAAGCTTAGGCGGCTTCAGGGACCGCGGTTCCATCCCCTGCACCACATGCTGCGCCAGACCTGCCCTCAGGGCAGGCTGAGCCGGCCATAAATAAAAATAAATAAATAAACAAACAAAAAGTTCTGAAACAAGAAAAAAAAAAAAAGAGCTGCTGCCCACATGGGCTCGGGGAGAATGCGCAGGCCCAGAGTCAAGGTGTCATTTAAGAGGTGGCTTACTGCAGGCGGGGACCTTGGAGGGTAGGTGGCAGGAGAGCCCCAATGAGGAAGATATGAGAAAAAGAGGGTAGGGAGGTTGGCCTCAAGAGGCTGCCTGAAAACAGCTACAGGCTCTGTGCCCACAGGCATCTCAGATGGGTGTCTGGTAGCTTGCTTGTACCTCGAAGTGGCTTTCTTACTCTCACCCTCGCTTAGAGGCCCTGCTGTTTTTCAATTAGATGAATGTGTTTCGAAAGCGATACTGAAGGTTCTTTGTCACCTGGAGTTTTTCTTGGCATTCTTTCCCAACTCAGTGATAGCATTCAGAATAATCTTTACTCAACTATTCAAGTTAGAGAGACTTTAATTATATTTACAGGTGTTCCTTTCAATTTGCTAGTTTTCATCAGGTGGGCCAAGAGTATGATTTGGCATGATCAAGTGACCAGTTAGACAGAGAGCAGGCCCTTGTGCCACTAAGCTGTATATTTGGCCCTTACAAGATAATTATCTTGAAAAATATTATCTTGAAAAATAGGATAGGAAACTATTGATTATGACTGTAGAACCATGGACTCCATAGGGAAACCTTTTGAATTTTAATTCAAGCTATATGAATTCCATGACTAACTGTGCTAACAACCAAAATAACAAAATACCAGGAATCCCATGGATTAACTTGGTTTTTAAAAATGATTTATTTTTGGGCATGGTAGTGCATGCCTCTAATCCTAGAGCATGGGAGGCTTAAGCAGGAGGCTTGCTGTGAGTTCCAGGCCAGCCTCAACCTCATAGTGAAACTGTGTCTCTGTGGCTTTCTTTTTTGCAGTACTGGGATTTGAAGAAACCCTGTCTCAAAAAGAAAAAAAAAGTTACCTGTTATATGCTATGTTTTATGCTAGATGGGTGGGAAGGGAGTTGATAATAAGCAAGTCACAGTTGTTGCTTCAACACCGTACAATCTCCTGTGCTCAAAGAAAACAAAATCAGTAATTCTGTGGTAAGCTCCACTATAGGGACTATGCTGTGTTACAAAATGGAGAGGACATCTACCCCTGGAGCACTTAACTGTCACCTCCTTGCTTCACAGAGGGTGACACAGCTGAGACTTTGAAGGCAAATAGGAAACAGCCAATGTGGGCCTGGGGAATTGAGAGGCTATTTAAAGGGAAAGAAATGTGCAAATGTATTTGTGCAAGATTGCTGGATGCTTGTGAGGAATGGTAAGTACTCTGGGAGGAAGCTTGAAGAGAGTGTGAGCATGTACTGGGGGACTGGAGGAGTGATGGAAGATGAATTTGGACATGGAAGCGGGACTGCGAAATGATGGGCCTTTTATGCCATATTGAGAAGTTTGGATTGTATGTTATAGGATTTGCTGACAGATGGATTGGGGGAGGGTTAAGTGAGTAGGAGGAACATGGGACAGTTCCCAGACTTCCAGTTTGGATGATAGGTTGAATGTTGGAAATATGAAGAAGGGGTGGGGTTGTCAGAAGGAAGAGGGACAATGAGTTTACTGCAAGGAATCCTTCCCCAAAACATGGAACTGTCCATAAAGAAAGCGAGCTAGGTTTTAGGCTACAGATTTTGTTTAATAATAATGATTGCTATGACTGAGGATTTACTGAATGCCAGACTATGTATTCATTTTCCTGCTAAATCAGTGTAAAAACTCTCTAACCACATTTTTCTGATGAAGATAAAGATGCAAGAAGTAGAAGTCAGATTGCTCACAAGTGGCAGGGCTGGGATATGAATCCAGGAGCTGAGGTGAGAACCCAGGCTACTTTCAGCACCTGCATTGTTAGTTGCTGCATTCTGTAGCAGCTGTCTTCAGGCAGTGGGAGTTGACTCAGTAGATACAGTTCAGACTTTCAGGGACAGGATAGAGAATGAGAAGGCGAAGAGCAGCTGTGGGAAATCTGTCCATTTTCAGGACAAGCAGCAAAAGATAATGCTCATAGAGAGTTGGTAATATTGCCACAGAGGCAAAAGGGAAAGACACTCTCCCAAAACCAGAGAGGAGAATTTTAGGTGGGAGGGCTATAAGCAAGGGCACAGATCACAGAGAGGTAAGGTAGGACGAGGACTGAGCACACAGCCTTTAGATTTGTAGTCCTATGTCTTCTGGGCAGCTCCGTGCTGTTAGCTGATGGCTAATACATGCAAATGGGTGCATCATCACCTTCTCTATTCCTTTTTTTGGTTGGAAATATTACTATCTTTATAAATATGCAGAGTACATACTGCAGATAACCTTTGATGCCCTGCTCCCACATGGCTACCAGTGATCAGATGCTATTGACCCTAACCCAACATTTCTCCACCCTTCTGTCTTCATGCCCTCTGATGATGTGATTTATTCTGTCTTTGTTTGCATTCTTTTCCAAGCTACCTTGCCTGATTAATCCTAAAGTCAAACTGTGGTACCCACCCTCCTCTCCCCAAGATCAGAAACTTTCAGTGGCTCTTTGTGGTTCCAGGTGTAACTCTCAATGCTTATTGGAGGCCATATATGAAAAGGCCTGGGTTATTCTTCTAGGCTCCCCCTGCATTCCCCCACATTTTGTTTCTTGCACTGTAGTTTTTACCCATGTGGAAACTAATGTCTTGCTTCCTATATTTGTACTTGAGATGTATTGCTTAAGCCAATCCTTCTATCTGTATGAATTTTCCTTTCATCTTTGAGGTTCAAATTTTATCTTTCAAAGGTTATCCCAAATATGTCCTCTGTAATGATTTTCTTGATCTCTTTCACCAGAAATAGTTTCAAATTTTTCTAATTTCAATAAATATGATAATTCATCTGTACCGCTGTTAGACAATGAATGCTTTCTGCCTTATTACTATGTGGTATATATGTCTCAACTTAGTTTTATTTTATTTTTTAAACTTAGTTTTAGCAATGATGAAAATATGTACTACAACTATTGCTAAATTTAAAATAGATATTTTGAATTAAAAAAAAGTTTTAGAAGTCAAAGTTTATTGCTTAACTATTTTTATATTCCTTATTTAATTTGTGATATAATGTTCTATATGTAGGAGTTTTGTTGAGTATTTTTTAGTTGAATGAATGGATGAATAGCTGATGTCACTGTCAGGATCTGTGCTGCAATCTCTGGGTATTTGCTTCTTAATCATCTCTTCAGACTGAGCTTCCTTAGTTCCTTTACCTCTCAGCTAGGTGGTGAAGAACTATAGCTATAGTTTGAGAAATGTGAATTTTGAGTAGTGTCAATATCTGTGATACTACCGAAGAACTTAGTTAGATAATTGGTTCATCAGATGTGCTTTAAAGAACTATAATTTCCAGTTTGGGAAAAGATAATGCAGTTTTCCAAGTGTCATCACATCCAGTTATTCTTGTTTTTTCTTTTCTTTTCTTTTTCCCCTTTATGTATCTACAGGATCTCACTATGCAGCTCCAACTCATAGTGATCTTCCTGTTTTCAGCCTCCCCAGTGCTGGGATTATAGGTGTGCACCACCACGCCTGGACTAGTCTGGTTATTTTTGAGATGTTTAATGTAGTCACCTTCTGCAGAAGCAACATTTAGAATGTGCTTTTGAAGGTAGGTGGATATAAAGGCAAAAAGAAAAGGTATTTTTCTTGGGAAGGAATGGAATGGGATGGAATGGAATGGAATGGGATGGAATTTTGGATCTCTCGGAAATAGCCGCATATTTGATGACTGTATAATATTTCCAGGTTTTCCCTTGAGCCATAGATAGACCAGATTAGGGAATCAGAAGCTGTAGCTGGGACACTGAACCCAGTTTGGTGGTGCCTGTCTGTCCTACTTGTGAAATTTAATCTGGAGTGTGGAGTTTCCATGACTAGCTGGGCCTACTGTCCTGCCTGGGTCTCTCTGGCTTGCTGTGGCCTTTGAGGATATTTTCCTCCCTAGCCACATGTAGATGAGCTGGCTGTTGAGCACAATGCAGTGGAACTGAAGGAAGGGATCAGTGGAAAATATCTAATGGTGTTACATTTATTTCAACTCCAAAGTCAAGTTTGAATCTTATAATTTGAGCACATGGGCAGCCTGGGAAGAGCTAAATCACTCCTTTGGAAGTTTAAAAAAAATGGCTAAGATCTTTGCCAGATCTTATACCAATGTTATGGTTTGTGTACAAGGGTCCTCCAAAGCCTCATGTAGTCATGGGGTGCTTCTGGAGTTTATGATTGATTATTATGGATGTGGATGCCACACCTGCCCTGGGGCATGTAATTTGCATTATAATGTAAGGAGGGATGAGAGGCTAGCTAGCTGCCTGAGCTGCTGCTACTACCTTTGCTCTCTGTTCTTTGCTGCTGCCATCAATGGTTGCTCTCTGCCATGTGCCACTCTGCCTTAGAGCCAGCTAAGTATGGACTAAAACCTCCACTGACTGTGAACTAAATAAACTTTTCCTTCTTTCATTTTGGGTGTTGGGTATTTGTCCCCATAACGAGAGAAAAGTAACTGAGACAACAGGCAGGTAGTAAGCAACAAATTAAAATTCTCCAGGTTGTCTCTCATGAAGATAGTATATCTTTCCTACCTGCTTCTCTCCATCCTTTCCTACTCACTTCCCTCCCTCTACCCAATGATATCCTAGTGTTGTAGGCAGCTTAACTAGATAGAAATATTATAGGCAGGCAGATAGGGCCAGGCCCTCAAGGACGACATGGAAGACTACAACTAGAGACATTTGACATTCCTCTGCTGCAGGCCAGATCTCAAGACAAGAGTAAACAAAACCCAACTACATATTTCCTTAAGGGTGGGCATCAGGGATTGATATGCTAAATAAGTGTCAATCACCTTGAAAGAGCTCTTGAACAGAGCTCTTGCTCTGTTCTCTTGCCCCCTTGCTACATGACTTGTTTTACCATTGAATCCTGATATTAATCAATTCTACCCAAGCAATGGTGCTTGTAATCTCATTAGTTGACTACAGTTTTGTCCCACCGCATACCACCTAAGCGAGTTCCCATGTCTTTTCCTCTATAAAAGTCCCTGGAAAAGACAGCTTCCGGGGGACACCCACTTAGGACCCTTCCTCCTGTCCCTGTCTTGGACAGGAGCTTTCTTTCCCTCAGTAACTATGTTCTACTCTTTACCTCCATTTGTTCCTAAAATTCATTCTTTGGTTTGAAGAACAGAAACTCGTCCCAGGTACTTTTCAGGTTGGGGATTGGTTTTCCTTATATCATTTGGAGGTTTCCTATTGGAGGTCATCCACCCCAGATCAGTTTTTTCTTCCTGAATTACTAGCAGGACCAACAATGAACCAAGGTAAATGCCCCTTCATTAAAATTCAAGGTGCCATCTTGGGGGAAGAGAAGGTTGGAAAAGATGCCCTTCACCTAATGTACCCCTTAAGCAGGTACTGAGCGGGTACTGGATTGATTCTCTACCTGGCCTATACTTGCCCATTTTCCACATGTGAAATTT
>PVJA010013549.1:38732-49380 GCA_004027025.1 Myocastor coypus
TATGCAGTTGAGGCTGGTCCTGAGCTCACTTTTGTAGCCCAGGCTGGTCTCGAACTCGCACCAATCCTCCTGCCTCAGCCTCCCAAGTGCTGGGATTACAGGCGTGAGCCACCATGCCCGGCGAGTTCACTTTTGTAGCCCAGGCTGGCCTTGAACTCTGCACCAATTCCTCCTGCCTTAGCCTCCCGAGTGCTGGGATTACAGGCGTGTGCCACCACTCCTGGCTTTTCTTTTGTTTTTAATATCATTTTTGCATTTATTTGGTACAAGGTCTCACTATGCAGCTCAGACTCATAGTCATCCTCCTGTCTTAGCCTTACCAGTGCTAGGATTACAGATATGGTTTTAGAGGCCACCAGCATAGCATGTGGTACTAGGAATCAAACCTGGATCATTGTACTTATGAGATACTTTCTTAGACTGCTGAGCTATCTCCTCAGTCCCTAAAGGGAACAATTTGGAATCATTTTCCTAATCAGTAGATCAACATGTACTCACAATGTTTTTTACTTTCTCTTTCTTTCTTTCTTTCTTTCTTTCTTTCTTTCTTTCTTTCTTTCTTTCTTTCTTTCTTTTGGAACTGGGGATTGAACTCAGGTCCTTGTGCTTGACAGGCAAGTGCTTATTCTACTGAGCTATCTCTCCAGTCCCTTACCTCCTATTTTAGAGGAAATTTTTTGGTACATATTTTTGTACTCGTCTAGTGATCTCTTTCTCTCTCTTTCCCTTTTTACCTTCCTTTCTTTCTTCTTTTCCTTATCTGTTTCTTGCTTGTCCCTTTTTTTCTTGTACTGAGAATTGAACCTCTGCCCTTTTTAATTCTGAGACAGAATCTCCCTAAGTCAATGAGTTGCCCAGACTGGGCTTGCACTAGTGATCCTTCTGCCTCAGCCTATCAGAGTGCTGAGACTACAATGCCAACTGGTTTCCTGTCCTCTTAACCTGCATCTAATGCCCTTGCTTGCTGTTTATTAGGAATTTGGAGAGGAGCAGGGTTCTTGAGTTCTAGAATAGAAAATTAAATGAAGAGTCCTCTTTTGAAAGGGAGAAACTGAGGTTAGAAATAGTCTCCTGAGGTTTAAAAATTTTATATAGAGACTGTGGCTTAAAATTCAGATTAATAATTGATGTTCTAAAGCCTCTGGATTCTGATTTGTCACCACACCAAAGTAGGCCCATAAAGCTGATGCCTCGGTAAGCAAGCAAGAGAAATCAACCTTGAAGTCTGTAGTCATGCCTGGAAAGAATGACTTTTCCAGAAAACAAACACTAAGGAGATGATTAAGCCTTCTGTAATGATATTGAATGATATTTATGTAATATTCTAACCAATATAATGAATGAAAAAGAACAATTTTGGAAATCATAATCATGGTCACAGAGTACCATATAGTTTGTTACTCTTTGTGAAGAAACGTATTTTTCCATGTTATATCAGTCAGAGTTTGATTAGAGGAACACAAGATATATAAATGTAGGAATTAGAAGGAATTAGAAGACTGGCTGTCAACCACAGAATCGGATGAGGAAGCATGCAGAAGATGTCTGAAGGATTCAACCCAAGGTCTGGAGCTCACTGCAGTGCTCTGTGCAAGTCCATATCAGGATGCTGATGGTTCTGCCCTGGAAGGCTGAAGGATCCAAGGCAGAAATCAAAGGGTCTTCCCTAGAAGCCAGGGGACAATGTCCAAGCTGCCTTTGAAGACCAGAGGTCCCCTCCAAAATGGAGCCCTCCATCCCTTCTCCATTTCCTTTTTTTATCTTTTAAGCAATGAGTCACTCTAGAGTGGGGCCTCCATACCCTAGGGTGTAGAATTGCTGAACTAATTTAGTTAAACTTTTAACTTCTCAAGTTGACACAATCGATCACCTACTACACATGTATAATTAATTACTTCTACATGCTTGTGAAGATGTCACTGTTAATTCATTTTGGGAATAAAGGAACTGAGGCCAGAAAGTTTAGGTTAATTGTTCTGAAGTCACACACAGTGCCTGAGACAGTCCAACTCCTCTGACTTTGGATCTCAGCCTCTTTCTGTACATTTGAGTCTAGACTCAGGTGAGCATATATGATAAACATGCACAAAAAGAACATCTACACATTTAGAGCCTTTCCTGTTTTCCTACCTTTTATTTGTGTTTTTTTTAGAGAGAATATAAAATAATAATAATGATGATAATAATAATAATATTAGAAACAATATAGAATTTCTTTATTGTGTTTTAGGGAAGGGTCTACAGGGTGTTCAGGATCTCACTACTAGATCATAGTCATCTGTTTACACCTGTGCACCACCATGCCCAATATCAATTGCTGGCTCAGCATACCCCTGGGGTGGAGTCAGCATGGCAAGCCCGGGGATCGAACCCCGGTCCCTGCACCTGCTTGCAGGTACTTTAATCCAGAATTTCACTAAACAAAATAATATGAGTTCGACAGTGTTCTCTCTGCCTTTCAGAATCAAGTAAATCTCTTGAATGGGCAGCTGCTTTTGTTCAGTGAAGCTGGCTGAGAGGAAGGGAGGCCTAAAGGAGCAAGCTGCCTTGGTGAGGGCGGAGAGGTACTGGAGAGGAAAGTGTTTCAGAAAAGGAAGCGGGCGAGGAGATGACAGTAAGCCAGGCTGAGCTTGCAGAGAGATTCTGGGTGTTCCCAGGGAGTGTGAGACATGAAATTGATAGCAGCTCTGTGTTCTTTGAGAGAGAAGGAAGGGGCTGGGGGAAGAGATTCTCAAGGAGTTTTATTTTTATTATGAGTGGAGTGTTCCTTTGGTGGTTTTTCAGAAATTGCAGCAAAGATTGTGTTGCTTTTGAAATCTCACTGAAGGCTAACTTGGGCCTTCTTTGGCATCAGTGCCTCTCACTGATTGGCCCTGCTCTGTGTGTGTCATGGGAGCCCATTTTCACATGTGATTCAATACAGGCTTTCTGTCTCCCATTTGTAGCTAGGTGGGGATAGAGAAGTCAATTATGTGTCGAATCCAAGGTCAACAATGCCGAAGAGGGTTTGGAGAAATAGTTTCTCAGAGCGCAAAGGCAAAGTGTCTTTTGTATTTCCTTGGCTGTGTTGTTGGAGGCCAAGGTCAGCCCTTGAACCAGGTTTAGCTTTGCATTCTTCAGGGCCTTATAGCAACATTTGAAAGTCCAGAAATTCTTCATGCTAATCTGATTCTCTAATAACCGCTAATGAGTATGAATATCCCTTTATTCACAAGAAGAGAAATAACATGGCTCTAAGGGAGATTTCATTTTTATTTTACAATTTTCTCTCATTTCAGAGCTTATGGTAAGCATGGTCTTAGGACTTGATTCTATTGGCATAATAGTCTGTGCAGCAGTGCTACAGGTCATGGGTATGGAAGTAAATTGCTGTGGCTAAGCCACTGGCCTCATCCCAGGAGAGATGCCATTGAATCTTACCAGAATTAGGGCTAGGCATAGAGAACTTGAGGCCAAAGGTAGAGCCTGGCATATGACTCATCTCTGTGACTGGGGAGAATCAATATTTTATCTACAAACTATTATTTTAGAAGTAGGAGCTGAGTGCTAATTAGTTCCATCACAATCTTCAGAGTGGCCTTATCTTGTACTAACTGATAGTGAAAGAGCTTATAATTTGAATAGGAGTAGCAGCAAATATTTTTCTATTCCTTGAGTTACTTCCATGACAATATGACATGGCTATGCTTATGCAGGTGTCTAATTAAATAGGTAATAGTTGACAATTTTTTCATATGTTCCCTCTCATTTGAGAAAGCTTGATTTGCCTTATGATGGCTACTTTGAAATAAACTGCTCTTACTTGGAGAATAACCTTTGGCATGTGAATTTTTATATTTTATTTTATTTTATTTTTTATGACTGGCTCAGGCTGCCCTGGGGGTGGAGCAGGTGCAGCATGTGGTGCTGGGAATAGAACCATGGTCCCTGCAGTTGCCTATTCCTGAGCATGCACTTTAGACTGCTGAACCATCTCCCCAGCCCCTAAATTTTGTTTTTTAAGACAAGGTTTTTCCTTTGTACTTTAGGCTGGTCTTGAACTCACTGTGAGTGTTAAAAAGCCAAATTCTTTACTGAAAAGGAAAGAGTTACTGAGTTGAGGAGAAGGACAGGAGAGGGATTGCGGCAAAGATATATATATATGTGTGTGTGTGTGTGTGTGTAGGCACGATGGTTTAGACAACTGTGCTGTGCATTTCTGCAAATCTATGGAAGGGAGCAGCTAGTGTTTAATTTGTTTCATCTCTCTTTTTTTTTTAATTGTCCTTTTTCTCTTTTTAATTTCTATTTATTTATTTATTTATTTATTTATTTATTTATTTTGAGACAGGTTCTCACTATGCAGTTCAGGCTGGCCTTGAGCTCACTTTTGCAGCCCAGGTTGGTCTCAAACTTGCACTGATTCTCCTTCCTCAGCCTCCCAAGTGCTAGGATTATAGGTGTGCAACACCATGGCCTGGCTGTATGAGAATTATCAGTATTATTTTTTTAGGGGTTACTGGCGATTTCAACATGGGAATTTTGAGAGAAATAAACATTTGGTTCACACCAAGCCAAATAAAATAAAATTACAGTTTTGTGGCTCCTGTGACTAAAAGGTTATATTAGCAAGGCTTGATTATGTGTTTAGAGGGTTCATCTTCCCCCAACCCAGCTTTGCCACCACCAGGTTGCCTGCAATTCTGCCTATGCCGGCTCTCTGGCTGAGAACACAGAGCTGTAGAGACAAGTCTTGAGAGAGGCTCACAGCTTTTGGGATCAATCTGAGAAATTTTATGAGCTCTCTGAGGCCCAGTTTCCTGATCTGTAAAGTAGAGGTAAGAAAATCCCATTCACAGAATATGTTGAATTGATAAAGACATGTGTCTCCATGGTTGATAACCTGGGCTCTGTAGTTATAGCTGGCTTTGTCTCTTTCTAAGTTCTGTATATATGAGAATGCTGATAATACTGGATCACAGGTTGTTTGGGATTCAGGAAGATAGGGTATACTTAAAACATCCAATAGCTTGTCTGACACACAGAGCCACTTGATATATGATAGTATTAATTGAATAGGGTTTTGAAAAGTGACATTTCATAGTTTGAATGGAAAGGTAAGTTTGGGTATAGGCAATGGCAAGAAGAGAAGGTGGGCAATGATTCCTAAAGGGGGGGGCAATTTGGAGCAGCAAGATAAGCTTGAGAGGTGTGGCTCCTACTCCTAGTATCAGAACTACAATAAATGTGTAACCACCGAGAGAGTCTGAGGATGCGCTTATCAGTCAAACCTAAGGCTGGTGCGCTAATTCTTTGGGAATGCCATGCTTTTGAAATTTTCCTTTTTGGAAGTAAAAAAACACAAAAGAAAATTTTCTTTTTCTAGATTTATAGCACCTAGTTCAGTTCTCATTGCAGTGATTTGACTTGTTTGCAAAGTCAGAGACAATCAACTTGACATCAGCAATGATTTCTTTTATGAGGTAGATTCCATAGTTTAAAGCCAAATTCAGATATAAGATGGAGTCAAACTAGGGCTGGCCAGATAGCTCAGCAGACTAAAGCACATGTTTAAGCAGAGCCCAGAGGCTGGGGTTCAATCCCCCTTGTGTTGTGCTAGCCCTGCCCCTGGGGTGCACTGAGATGGTGATTGAGATTGGGCATGGTGGCACATGCCTGCAATCCCAGAACTTGGGAGGCTGAAAATGGGGAACTCTATGAAGCTGATGTATGTAGTGAGATCTTGTAGACCCTGTAGACCCCATAGACCCTGTAGACCCTATCCTAAATACGGGGGCGGGGGGGAAGATGGAGTCAAATCGTGATTAACACTAAGAAAGGATTTATCATGTGGTAATTATTTTCCTCTGATGTACATTGGCTTTTGAAAACAACAGCATAAAGTATATAACATTTAATATTTTTTATTTTTATCAGTGTACACTTATAGTACATAATAGTTGCATTCATTGTGATGAGCTAGAACATGTAAATAAGATACCATCATTCTCTTAATGTTCCTTCCCCTCCCAGCTGCACTTGTGTTTCCTACATTCACAAGTTAGTTTCATAATTCTGCATTTTACCTGTGTACTTATTAAGTCAATAAGCTATGGAGTACTTGCTAGGTACTAGACATGATATTACGTGCAATAGGGTTACAAAGATTAATAAATACTCCTCCATTAGTGAACCCAAAGTCTGGTGGTGAGCAGGACTCTTCCTTCCTCCCTCCCTCCCTCCCTCCCTCCCACCCTCCCTCCCTCCTTCCCTTCCAGTACCTTCCTCTTTTCCTTGCTCCTGTCACTGATTTCTGCTTCAGCCTTATTATTTTTCTTGGGCACTTACTTCTCAGAATATAGTGTTGGGAAATACCCCCAGATAGAGACTTTGGTCAGTTTGGTTTTGAAATGTGAGGAAATTACCCACAAGAATAGTTGGTTACTCTCCTTGTGTGCGTGTTCTGTTTCTCCAAAGGGAGGAGACCTCAGGGATCACATCTTCTATGTGACTTTCCCAGACACATCCATGCTTTTCTACCTGTGATTAAAATCTACTCTAGCTCCCTCCTGCCTTCTGATGGTAACCATGAATTTTGAAAAATGTTATCCAACCACAGCAGGTACTTGTCTTAATTTTTTGTGTTGTCTTTATGTTCAGCTTTTTCTTGTACTGGGAATGGAGCTCACGACCTTGCCCTTGCCAGGCTGGTGCCGTGCCATTGAGCTGCATCCCCAGCTGTGTTGTCTCCATGAATTCACTCTGTGAGCTTAGCCACATGGGCTCTGCCTTCCTAGCTGTATGCCTTCCAGGGTATCCTGGAGGGTCCCAGCCAGGCCTGGGCTGAGCACTCGCACTTGAGGGGCTCCCTGTAGAGCATACCTCACCCCTAGGGCTCCCCATGCCTGTGCTATTCTCCTTCCTTGTGGATGCTTCTCCCATCTTGCATTTCTTTTAGAAATTCCTTTTTTTTTTTTTTTTTTTTAAATTTCAGCCCTCCTAGCTGCTATCAGCTTACTGCTTACCCCCTTTCTGGCCATGGCAGTTATAGCTCAATAGATGATCCAGGTTTCCAATGAGGCCAGTTCCTCTCCTGGGCCCTGGTGACAGGAGCCCAGGTCTTGTGGCATGCTGGCTTCTCTGCACAGCTCCACATGGTGAAGTGCTCCTTCCTGTCTCCACCTTACTGTGACTACCTGGATTCTCGGCAGGTTTCTTAGTTACTTTTCTTTTTTTTTTTCTATTTGAGACAGGGTCTTGCTATGCAGTTCAGGCTGGCCTTGAGCTCACTTTTGTAGCCCAGGCTGGTCTCGAACTCAAACTGATTCTCCTGCCTCAGCCTCCCAAGTGCTGGGATTACAGGCGTGTGCCACCACACCCGGTGTCTTAGTTACTTTTCACTCGTTGCTGGGACAAATACCTGACAATCAAGATGAAGGAAGGAAAGGTTTATTAGCTCACATTTACTGGAGGTTTAGTCCATATTCAGCTGGCCCAAGGCTGAGTGGAGCACGGTGGAGAGAATCCAGTTCATGGCGGCGGCACAGCAGCAAAATGGTGACAGAGGCAGCCAACCGAACATGGCAGCAGAGCAAAAGCTACAGCTTTAGTCTGTCTCTCTGTCGCTCTGTATATTACATTCAGGCTCTCCGCCTTAGGATATCTGCCCTAGATCACACCCATAGTCTCAGCCTTACTCAGACCGATAGTCCCATCAGTACTAAAACACAATCCCAGGGATCATGAATCAAGTCTCAATCTATAGAAGCCACGCCTCTGCATGAGGCTTTTGGGGGGACAACTAGACATAAACCATAACAGAAGGCCATGTGGGTTCAAATCCTATCTGCTGACAATAAGCTGGTCTAAGAGTTTTGAGCTCTCTAAGCACCCACTTTCCACATCTGTAAAACAGGGATAATAAAGTGCTGCTGAGGCTTAAATACAAGAATGCTTGAAATGAGAGTGCGCCTGGTAAATGGTAAATGACTGGGGCAGTTGCTGTCCCTGTGCAATTGTTTTATTGTTCTTTCATTTTCCCAATCCAAATTCTATCCATCGTGCAAGGCTCAGCTAGAGTTCTTTTCACCCATAAGGATTTTCCTGTCTACCGAAGACAGTAGGGCACTTTCCCTTCCATTATTGATACTTGACATGAGAGATTCATGACTGATTATTTTCTTTAATATGTCACTATTGTAGGAGGAGCCATTTCCTTTATTCTTGGTCCCAGACTTAGAAAAACATCCCAGATTACTACTAATAAAGACTTTAACCTTTCTTCTGTTAGTAGCAATATGAGCTTTAGCTCTTTTTAAAAGCAGTGGTCTTGCCGGGCGTGGTGGCTCACACTTGTAATTCCAGCACTTGGGAGGCTGAGGCAGGAGGATCACTGCGAGTTCGAGACCAGCCTGGGCTACAAAAGTGAGCTCAAAGCCAGCCTGAACTGCACAGTGAGACCCTGTCTCAAAAAGCCAAAAAAAAAAAAAAAAAAAAGCAGTGGTCTTAGTTAAGGAGATACAGATCGCTTAGCTTTTTGAGTAAGCTGGCAGGATCTACACAGCAAAGGACAGCAACTTGTTGGCTGCCTTGTAGCCAGCTTCCTCCTGCTGTGGCTCTCACTAGAGGCAAGGAGGTCCTCATACAGGAAGTAGCACACATCAGGCTCACTGGCATATGACCTCTCTGTGACTCGGTCTCCTGGTGATTCTTGGCCCTGGATATGAGGTAGAGTCACCCTGGGAGCTTAACAGATACTGATTCTTACACCCCAATGTAGGCCAGTCAAATGCAAATCGCTGTGGGTAGTGCCGAGGTGTAGCTTTTTTTTTTTTTTTTAAAAAAAAAAGCTCTTAAATGGTTTTGTTATGCAGCTGAGTTTGAGAACCTTTCACTGCTCTAAAGTCAGGCCCCCCAGTCCCCTCTACCTGCTGAATGGTCTTTGCTTTGAATGACATACAGTCAGCCTGTTTTTCTGGAGTGCTGGCTGCACTTGGCTTGCAAGAATTAGCTTTTAAGAGCTCATGCCATAAAAGAGATAGTTTATTATACCAGAATGCCTTGCAGCCCGCTCAAGCCAGGCTGCTCACTGATACTAAACATAGGTAGGAACAGAAGTTTCCTTGTCTTAGGTCACCAGTGCCATTGTGAAGCACAGACAGTGTTCCTCAGGGTCTTGAAGTATTTATGACACTTACAGTATTTCTGCAAGTTGAGCTTTGCTGCTGGAGACTTGAACTGGTGCTGCGAAGCATGGTCTGGAGTTGGCACAGCTGCTGAGGCCGCTGGGAAGGAACTCTCTGGCTGAGAGGAGGTTTGAAACCACCTGCAGGGGTCCTCAGGGCCACCCTGGGGACTCTGGGGAGGAAACCTTGAAGCAACCTCCTTTGCCTTGCTTGTGATAATTTGTGGAGAAATCAATGACACCCTTTAAAAAAGAAATTTACTGAGATGTAATTTACAAGCCACAAATGTCATCTATTATATTTGTACAGCTCAGTGAGTTTTAGTAAATATACAGAGCTGTCCAATCTGTCACTGTCTCAGTTACTATCTCTATTGCTAAGACAAAGTACCCAACACCCAAAGTTAAGGGTGAAATGGTTTAGTTAGCTCATAGTTTGTGGAGGTTTCAGCCCATATTTTTGCAGGTCCAAGGCAGGGTGGCATGGCAGAGGGGCAATGGTTCATGTCAGGAGACAGCAAAACCAAGGGAGACCAAAAGAGAGCAAGACAAGCCTCTTTCTTATCCCAGCTGCTAGCATCAACTGCTTAATCCCAGGACCCTTAATCTAGATTCAGCTCCCTCTGAAAAGGCACCATCTAAAAGTGCTTGAGGCTTTCTTTTGGGGACATCTAGTGAGAAACCACAACAGCCACCCATGCCACAAGCCGGTTTTCAAATTTTTCCATGTCTTTTTTTCTGTCAGTGCCTGATGGCCCCATAGCTGTTCATCCTGGAATCTGCATTCTGTGTCTGAATTTTTGCAACCCCCCACTTTGACATTCCCTTAAATGGCATACAATACATAATCTTTTGTATCTGATTTTTTCCTATACATAGTTCACCTAAAGTTCCTCTGTGTTGTAACACAGGCCTGTACATGGCTCCTTCTACTCACACGGTATCCAATGTTGAGTGTTTTACTTCGTACTCGTCCAGTCCTCACATGATGGACATTCAGACTGATTTCATTCTAGTCACTGTGACTCACGCTGCCTTGAACACTGTGCTTGACTTTTATGCCCATTTGCTCCCAGTCCTCTTCCATACATATCTGCGAGCAGACTTGGTGGAAGGTGTGGGAAATTTACGATTCACTGTGTAGTCCAGGTGGCCTTGAACTCACTATATACCCCTTGGTCTCAGATTCTCAGCAATCCTTTTGCCTCAGTCTACTGAGTGCTGGGATTACAGGTGTGTGCCATCACACCTGGCTTCATGATTGACTTTTTGAAAGACTGCTAACTTGGTTTACGGAGTGGTTATGAGTTTCCAGTTTCCCCATATTCTCATTGATAATTGTTGTTGTCTTTTTATTTGTATTTTAAAATTTTTATTGTGCATGGTTTCAGTACATAATGATTACCTTCAATGCAGGGAATTGGTACATATATGAAACAGTGTAATACTTATCTCCCTCCCTCCCTCCCTCCCTCCCTCTTTCCC
>PVJA010013550.1:0-49315 GCA_004027025.1 Myocastor coypus
AAAAAAAAAAAAAAAAAAAAAAAAAAAAAAAAAAAAAAGAACAAGGATGGCAAAGATATGTAAATTAGTGATTTCTTAGCATGACATATTAGTTTGAAAGTATTATTTATCTTACTTGATGTGGTAAATACCAAGCAACCACATAACCATCCAATGACAGGTTAAGAAGAAATATATGTTCTAGGATTTCTTTACATAAAAATCAATGAAGTAAAAAACAATGACCACCACCACCCCTCAAAAAAAGCAGCATTGCAGAGCCCACTGATATCCATGAAGCCAAAGTAGAGGTGTGGAAATGGCTGTAGAATTCCACAGGTACAGGAGACCTAGACTCTTAACCCACCAACTGGGGAGCAAGCTCTCTTCAGAGTGAGAGCTTCAGCACCAGATATGTTCAACAGAACTTAAATGTATAAATTGACAAATCTCAAAAATAGTGTTGTACTCCATTGTCTAAAAAGAACCACGACTTTTTTTATCCATTCTTGGCTGATGGACATTTGGATTCTTTCCAAGATGTAGCTATTGTGAATTGTGCTGCTATAAGCATGGATGCACATATATCACTGTAATAATAATGATTTCATCATTTTTCAGCCATAAAAAGGATAAAATGGGGAAAGAAAGGAAATATATATATATATATATATATATATATATATATATGCTAAAATAATTGTACTGCTAATTCTATTTATTGAAAGGCACAGTCAATGCTTAATTGATCAAATTTTTTAAGGTGATTTTTTTAAGAATTAAAAAAAATTTTTTCTTGTTTCAGAACTTTTGTTTATTTATTTATTTTTATGGCCAGCTCAGCCTGCCCTGAGGGCAGGGCTGGCGCAACATGTGGTGCCAGGGATCGAACTGCAGTCCCTGCAGCCGCCTAAGCTTTCCTAAGCAGGCGCTTTAGACCATTGAGCCATCCTGCCGGGCCCTCTCAGCTTCTTTTTAATACTCTTCTTTTTAGCAACCAAGCTCTTCTCTGCCCCATCTTTGCAAATGTTTCTTTCTGGCAAAACTGAAAAGCATTTGAATAGTTTTTTGTTTCTGTTTATCACAGTAGCTCTCACTGAAAGCAGAGAGCAGTAAGCAGGCTACAGAATGGTTTTGGGCCTACCTTGAAATTTCCTCTGCCAAACTGACTGGCCCACTGCCTTTAATCTCAGTCTTTTGCAAAATTTCAGTACATGAGCAAAATGTGGATAAATTTATCACCAGAGCATAATACACAAGACTGGGAGCCCAACTACCAGTGAAGTCTTTGTTCCCCACTAAAGCCAGCTTACAACAACCTAGGGTTTTTCCAGTTGGCATGTCTAAACCTTTCCAAATCTCTTACCATGAACCGGTTCCAAAGGCCTCTAGACCACATGATCAGTTATAGACTCTCAGCAATAACATTTCTCTGGTAACAAAATCTGTATTAATTATGATTTATTATAGAAACAGGTTTAATGTAAATATATATGATTATATAAAGGATTCAGTAGGTAGGCTTACACTAGCCCTCTTTGGAGAGAAGGACAGAAGATTGCAAAGTGGTTGTCTGCATGCTGGGGAGCTGGAAAAGCAGCTGAAATTCAAAGGCATGGAACTCACTGTGGAGTACACTGTGAGTCTATGTTAGACATCCAGAGGGTCTATGCCAGAAGGCTGAAGAGTTTGCACTGAAAGCCTGAAGAAACTAGAGACAAATGTCCAAAAGCCATGGCAAAGCCAGAGCTCCTCTGAAGAAGAAAAAGAAAGATATCCTTTCTCCTTTAATTATATTCGAGCTACAAGCCTTTGGCTGGTGCCACCTGATGGGTCTGCTCCCATGCAGCGGTCCACTGGTCGTCATGGTGATGAGTCCACATAGGATGCGGATCCCAGAACCAAGAACAACCCGCTCCTAACCCACCTTTGTTTTCTTTCCCAAGGCTAGCCATGAACTTCCTTTGTTTTTAGCTGGTGCCAAGCTTTCCCCAGTCAGCAGCTGTAGGACACCTTACCACCCATATACCCTCCACCCACAGCCCAACCTCATTCTTCCTCCCTGAGAGTCCCTGCTTCTCTCTGGCAATGCTTCTACACTGAACAACACAAGACTTGTTTACTTTTTCCTCACTTCTCTTTCATGCCAGAGGAAGGAATGCTGCATGGGCACAGACCCACCACCAGCCATATTCAGGGTGGACCTTCCCTCCTGAGTTTGTAACCTATGTGTCCATCATCCACAGACACACCCAGAACTTTATTAATCTGCTAGGCAGTTCTTACTCAAGTCAACCTAACATATCACAATGAACCATCACAGATGGAAGGAGAGAAGTTGATATGCAAGAGATTTATTGTGGGAAATGTATGTGAGAAAAACTGGGCAAGGAGCCAAGGATCTTAGGCTCCTCACCCAGACTGCAAGGTGTATTTGACCTTTGTGAGGGAAAGAAAACAAAAAAATGTTGAGTGAAAGAGTCTTAGACCATAGAATCATTGTCAGGAAGCTTGGTAATACCAGCGAGGAACCTTTGACTCAAAATTGTAAGTGTTGGGGCTGGGAGATAGCCCCGTGGCACAAGTGCCTGCCTGGCAAACCCTGGTCCGGCAAAAAAAAAAAAAAAAAAAAAAAAATGTAAGTCTTCTAATTTCCCAAGAATGGGCCCATTTATCCCTACTATGCTAAGTCTATGACTAGAAGAGGCCACAGGGAGGTTTCTTTGCTTGAGCATGGTGATTAATTTCAGATTCCAGTAGTCAGAGCCATAAGTCAAAGTTATACTTCCTGCAGTTGGAGCTCATAAAGGTGTATGTGGAAAGCTGCTATGAATGTGCAGATTAATCTTCAACCTAAGATTAGAAGATAGTCCACAAAGTTATCTCAGCACCTGCTCTACATTGCTTTACCTTCTCTAGTATTCTGCCCTGCAAATGCCAGCCTACTTGGCCTCCCCAAACTTCTATTCCTGCTTCATCAACTGTAAATTCATATGCTCACCTTGGGTCATTCTCTCCCTGTGCTGTGTAGAGGGTTTATATGATCACAGCATTTACCTCATTGACTTTCCTTCTATGGCAATTAAAATTCTGTTGTAGCCCAATGTTTAAAGATAGTTGTTTCAAAAGCTTTGTTCCTTAACTTAGTTTTTTTTTTTTTTTCTTTCTTTCTTTCTTTTTGAGACAGGATCTCACTACGCAGTTCAGGCTGGCCTTGAGCTCACTTTTGTAGCCCAGGCTGGTCTTGAACTTGCACTGATCCTCCTGCCGCAGCCTCCCAACTGCTGAGATTACAGGCGTGCACCACTGTGCCTGGCTAGTCCAAATATTTTCTAATTTCTACTATACTGTCTTTTATAACTTGTTGGTTACTTGGAAGTATACTGCTTAATTTCTACTTTGTACTTTGCTTTTGCTATTGCTTTTTAGTTTAACACCATCATGGACAAATAATGCACTCTTAGTATATCCAACTCTCTGAAGCTTTGTAGCTACCAGGTGTGGTAGGGCACACCTGTAATGTCAGCACTCAGGAGCCTGTGGCAGAAGGATCACTGGGAATTCAAGGGCAGCCTGGGCTACTTAGTGAACCCAAGGCCAGTCTGAACCACAGAGAAAGACCCAGTCTCAAAAAAAAAAAAAAAAAAAACCAATTATTAAAATTTGCTTTATTGGAGCTGGGGAGATAGCTCCGTGGCATAAGTGCCTGCCTGGCAAGTGCAAGGTCATGAGTTCGAACTCCGGTCCCACCCCCCCAAACTGCTTTATTGCCACTTTTTTATAAACTCACCATGCATACTTTAAGAATAAAAATAATGTATAGTCTGATCTTGGATGGAGTACTCTATTATGTCAATAGGGTCAAGTTTATTGTGATTTCTTTTTTATCTTCCATTAATCATAAATTCATTGTGTGCTTGCTTTGGCAGCTGTTGAGAACAGACATGATTATCACATTATTATTGTACACTGTCAGTTTAGCATTATGTATTATGTCTTCTTATGGGCTGACTTTTCTATCATGATAAAATGTCTATTGTATCCAGTTAGGCTTACTGCTTTAAAAGCTACTATCTCACAGGGACCGTTTTGTTGTTTGTTGGTTTGTTTATTTTGTGGAACTGGGGAATGAACTCAGGTCCTTGCACCAGGCAAGCGCTTATTTTACTGAGCTACCTCCCCAGCCCCCACAGGGACTGGTCTGATCCCTGGCTTGCTGTGTCAGCCCTGCACCCAGGGCACACTGAGACAGGTGATTGAGACTGGGCATGTGTAATCCCAGTACTTGGGAGGCTGAAAAGATCATTGCACATCTGATCTATGTAGTGAGACCCTATCGATACTGTACTAATTTTTTTTTAAAGTTACTATTTCTGATATAGCAGCATCAGCCTTATTTTGATTAGTGCTACATACTGTATTTTTCCTTTTTTTTTTTTTTTTACTTTCAACATTCAGTGCCATATATCTGAGACATTTTTGTAAGTAGAATATAGTTGGATAATTATTACTCTAATCTTATAATATTAGTGTTTCCTTGAGCTATTTATTCTTATAGCTAATAACATAGCTGGAGTTGTGGTCCGAATGTATTTAATATGGGCTGGCTATATAGCTCAGTAGATTAAAGCACCTGATTAGACAGATGCAGGGACCAGGGCTTGATTCCTAGCAGGATCAGAGTTCTATCACTGGCATGCTGTGCTGGCTCTGCCCCGCTGGCACACTAAGACGTTGATTGAGACTGGGTATGGTGGTGTGTGCCTGTAATCCCAGCACTTGGGAGGATGAAAACAGGAGAATCACTATGAGTCCGATCTATGTAGTAGTATCCTGTAGACCCTGTACTAAATACATTTTTAAAAAGTGTACCTAACACTTTGGACTCCTCTGAGTTTAACCCAAATACAGAAATGCCTCAGTTCATGAATGCTTCTGTTTGTAAACAGTTTGATAAATGTGACAAAATTTTGTTTCCATTCAAAACTAGATGACACACACAATTGTGGCCATCTTGGACTCACAAACACAAATGAGGTTATCTTCCTCAAATACTAAAACACATTGAGTTTATAAACTGAGGGACCACTATAATGACTTTCACTATTTCCCTGACAATGCCCACGCAGAACTCTTTCATTGTATTGTCCCCTCCTACTTCTTGTACTATAGTGAACACTGTAAATATATATTTTAAAATTTTATTTTATGTCTTTCATTGCTAGAAATTGAACTCATAGCCTCATGTAGCCTAGATTGGGCTCAGATTCATGGAAATCCCTCCGCCTCAGCCTCCTGAGTACTGGGATTACAGGTACAGCTGCCATCCCTCGAAATTTGATTTTTTTTTTTTAAGCCAAGTTGTTTATATTCATCCACACATTTCTCCCTTTTTTCTTCATTCTTTACTAAATTTATTTTCCCCATTTGGTACTATTTTCCTTCCAACTATAGAATCCCCTTTAACTATTCTCTTAGAGCAGGTCTGCTGGCAATGAGTTATTTCAGTTTTTGTCTGTAGAGACTGTAGTGGTTGGTACATTGAATCAACTAGAGAAGCTTATGAGTTTAATCAAATGACTCAGCAGGGGGCAAGGGTTCTTGTTTTGTAAACATCCTGAGCCTGTGCAAGAGAAGGATATGGAGCTAGTATGAGTGCTGCACTTGCCCTGGAGGACTAGCCTGCTTACAGGATAAGGGAGGAAAAGAGGCTTATCTCCCCCTTTTTTCTCTGGTTGGTTTTGCTGTCTTTTTCTGCCATAAACTGTTGCCTCATGTACCATGTATATGCCTCTGTACTCTTCCTTGGAGCCAGCTGATAATTAACTGAAACCTCCACAAACTGTGAGCTAAATAAACCTTGTTTTCTTTTAGGGCTCCAAGATTTCATTTACTTGAGGGTTCCTGTTCAGAAGTCTACTGTGATTCAATATTCTATTGTTGTTTTGAATTTTTAGAATCTTGACTATTGTATACCTCGGTGATTTTTAAAATCGTGGCTAATTGGAATTCTAGGTGCCCCACTAATGTGTATGCTAAATTCTTCCATGACATTTTCCATTCTTCTTGGGACATTTTCTGCAGTGACATCTGTAAACAGGTTTTTTGTTGTTGTTTGTGCTATCTCCTGCTTTTTCACTGCCTTCTATTAATCTTATGTTATTCTTTTTTGCATCATCTAGCAGTTGCTGGAATTTTTTTCCTGGTTTCTTGTTATTTTTAAGAAATATTCCCTTTCCTTGTTAATGACTACAATCTTGTCTTCTGTATCTGATATTCTGTCCCCACATTGGCTCATTATGTTTTTTGATGGAATGTTTAGTCTCTTGGATATCTATTTGAATCTGTTTCCTGGATTCCATTTCTTTCCTATGTTTGGTGTTCACAGTTTCCATCATTTTCCTAAACTCATCTTTTTTAAAAATTTATATCTGCTCTAGAGTCACTAAGCATGTCTTTCATTAGAGACACTACTTCTAGTTATCTGATAAATTATTTCTTATTTAATTTTTTTCTAGAGACTCATTCATGCATTTTGTTGCTCCTGCTGTTAACACTTCAGAGAGTTCAGGGGGTGGCTTACAAATATTCCATGTGGATTCCTTTGGAAATGAATAATTCTCAGAGATGCCTTCCAACTTTTCCCTAGCCCTTGGGTCTTTGATACTGGCCTGTAATATTGAGTTATGACCATGTAACGGTCTGTTTTGGCATACCTTGAAGAACAACTAATTAGAACAATTATGACACATTACTAAAGTAATACAATTAGCAATAATAGCATCAAATACAGATTAGAAAGTCACAAATTCGTCACTGTTAACTTTCTTCCTTTGCTATATAACAAATTCTAAAGCAGCAAAATCATATACAGTAAATATGTTATAAATATGGCAATTTACTTTGGGGGAAATTTTAAAAGAGGTTAGAAGAAATATAGAAATATAGGTAAAGTGATTAGAAGCAAGGCTGGAGGACAGAGGAAGATTACAAAGACTTTGGGAAACTGGTGAAGACAAAAGCTAAAAAAAGAAAACTAGACAAATGTTCACAGTTATTTTTTTTCACAGCTATAAAAACAAGAATAAACAAGAAAAGAAAAAAGAATGTCCACCTCAGGGTGTATCACTGCTGTCACTGGTGGACAAAGTGAGTAAACAGAGCCAAGACGCACACTGATGAATCCCAGGAAGACAGCCATAGGTTTACAGCAGGGCAGTGCACAATCCGGCAATGTTGTACCTTTAGTTCCAATGAAATTCAGGTTGTTTCTGGATGTGAGGCTGGAAAGTGATTTGTTCAGCCTGCCACAATCCATATACCTCTGCCTGCTTGAATGTGGCTGCCTGCTGACCTGAACTCATTTCTGTCTTACCCTGACACCCTGACCCTGGGAACCACTAGATGGAGCCAGCCCACAACTGCTCTGAGTTCTGAGCCTAGTTGGTGCCTCTTGAAGAAGGCTACCAGAGCTCACTGTCCTCTCCTGTGGGATGTCTGAACCCAGTCATTGCAGTCTACTGTGTGCAGTGCTCCACTCCACTGGTGTGTTGCTGTATGAGTGGCTCTGGGGTCACCAGTAGTCTCTGTGTGTCTGCAGATTTGAAGCACCCCTCCTCTGTCATGGGTCAGGGCTTAGGGAAAAAGCACTCGTTTGGGGCCAGGGAGATAGCTCCGTGGCACAAGGGCCTGCCTGGCAAGTGCAAAGTTGTGAGTTTGAACCCTGGTCCCACCAAAAAAAAAAAAAAAAGAATAAAGAAAAAGCACTCGTTACTTGCCCCTTCCTTCCTCTGCATTTAGGTCTCTCTTTGCTCTCCTGATGGATTTCAATTTGCACTTCAGATCCTTGCTGCACACCAGGGGGACCCACTTCCCTCCTTCTTCTCTTCTTCATGTTGCTATATTAGTGTCTGGATAGTGAATCTCAGAGAGGCTGTTTCTTTGCTGTTTACCACTCCGCTATCTTCCCAGAAGTACAGAAGTATTTTTTTTTTAAGTGTGTCTTTGACAGTCTATGTTGGTGGTATAGTAGTGAGCACAGCTGCCTTCTAGCATGTCTTAGACAAAGTCAAAGATAAGCAGTTCAAGGTTGGCTTGGCACTGACCATCATCAAAAACCAGTTTCCAACTGTATTGATGTTCCTCCATCCTGCATGTACTAATTCTTTAAAAATGTTTGTGGTACAGGGTCTCACTATGCAGCTTGAACTCATATTGATCTTCCTGTTTTCAGCCTCTCCAACACTGAATTACAGTTATGCAACACCACACCACGCTGGGTCTCGGTGACTGGTTTAGTGGGCCAGGGGCAGGACCAGCACGGCATGTGGTGCTGGGGATCAAACCCCAGTCCCTGTGTTTGCCTAAGCAGGCACTTAATCTGCTGAGCTATCTCACCAGCCCTTGCATGTACCAATTTTGATGCAAAAAAGCTACTAAAGCTCCAATCCTGATGCTTATAGTAAGCACAGCAGAAAAGGGTAAATTTGTAAAAGAATACTGTACCTTAAGATGTATATGATAGGGGCCAAGGAGATAGTAGAGTAAGTACTTGTCTGGCAAGTGCAAGGTTTAGAGTTCAATCCCTGGTAACACCAAAAAAAAAAAAATATGTATATGACAATTTTCTTATATCTCATTTGCCACACAGTATGGCAATCTAGGAAAAGTTTATTTTATTCCAGGCATTCATTAGCTCTGTTAAAAATCAAGGATTCTATATTACAAGGTAAATTAGCAACAGATATTTAGGGACAAGTATTCCCACAGAATTCCTGGTTTACAGTTATTTTCCTGTGTTTTTTAGAAGATTTTTTCACTTTTCTGGCTTTCACTAATGACACTGAGAAAGCAGCAGTCATTCCACCTATTATTTACTAAGAGTGACCTCTCTTTTTCTGTTTTTAATTGCTTTGCAATTTTGGCATTATATAAGTTTATGATGATATTTCAGAGTCGCTTTCATTTTTTGTTTTTCCACTAATGATTCATGAGTTACCAAACCTGAGGATCTTTTTATCAATTCTGAAAAAATTATCAACTATTATTTGAGTGTTGCCTTCCTTCATTGTATTTCTCCTGTTTAAATGCTAATTAGCTACACTAGGCTTTCTCATGCTTCATCCATGTCTCTTACCCTGTATTTTATCTTTCTAGATTTGTCACCTTGAGTTGGTATCTGGATAGTTTCTAGGGGAGGTTTTAGTTTTAGTGCCAAGGACTGAACCCAGCGCTTCCAGCTTGCTATGCTAGGCTCTAACTTGTGCTCCTCCTGCCTCTGCTTTCCAGAGTCCTGGGCTTACAGGCATGCACCAAAATATCCAGCTTGTCCTAAAGTCATAAAGAACTACAGTATGAAAGCTCTATTTTCCCCAGATTTCTCTGGCAAGCTTGGTCAGTAATATCTATGCCTTGGACTATTACTGAGCATGTTAACATCATTTCTTAATTCTTTAAGCAAGTCTCTAAACTATCATGATCATTTGAATTGAAATTGTATATTAAGACACATAATTGCATAAAGATACTGGGAGAAGGGTGGTAAACGTACAAGGATTTTATTTTTATTTATTTATTTTTCTTGTTTCAGAACGTTTGTTTATTTATTTTATTTTTATGGCCAGCTCAGCCTGCCCTGAGGGCAGGGCTGGTGCAGCATGTGGTGCCAGGGATCGAACCGTGGTCCCTGCAGCCACCCAAGCTTTCCTTTTTTTTTTTTTTTTTTTTCCGCCCAATCTTTCCTAAGCAGGCACTTTAGATCACTGAGCCATCCTGCCGGACCCCCATATAAGGATTTTAATAACTTTAATATTCCTAGAGCTAGCCAGTTTAGCTGAGGGCACACATAAACTAAGGCTAAGTAGTATCAGAAAGCTGGATTGAAACGTAGTATTAAGAAAAACAGAATCTAGAGGAAAAAGAGATCACTTTGTATGGGAAGAGTCTAGGTCATGAAAGAGAGACTATATAAGCTTAAATATGAAAATTTAGTGCAATTTCAGGAATCAAACTGTGCTAGAAAGAATAAACCAAGTAGGCCCAGTGCCTGAAAGGCTATCAATACATGGAGGCTAAAACACCAACTTGATGCTAAGCTTCAAGTCATGGGAAGCCAAGGCTGATGAAGACCACTAGGAAGCTGCTCTCAACGGGACTTGAATTAACCAACTGGCTTTCCAGGTTTATTTGTGAGGCTGTCCAAGGCCTAGGCTCCTTGCCTGGAGATAGGTGGCGGCCTCACAGTCTGTGAGCCCCTGTGAGTCACTGATCTGACTGAGGGCTATACTGGTGGGTGAAGCCAGCCATGAAGCCTCAGAGGCTAAGACAAGGTCACACCCAAGGATACCTGAATCCCACCTCAGCTAGATAAAGATTGTAGCCTGAGGCATCTCACTCCTGGGTGGATTAACTTAATAATTTACTTGGAGAAGTCTTGGGCTATTCCCTCTCTTCTTAAGTATTCTCCCTTCTTCTGATCACTAAATAAATATGGGCTTCACAGAGAAGGTGTTGGTCTTACCCCTGAGAGAATCTGGAATTCTGTGATAGGGCTTGAACCTTCTGGAGTCCTGAAACCATTCCACTTGTCTCTTTTATTTAGCCTCTGCCATACACTCATTTGGGAGAATGCAGACCTGATCAGTCCTCAATAACTAGGGAATATTATTGATGTGACACATGGTACTATCTTTAAAAAGAAGAAAAGTTGAAAAGAGTTTGAAGAGAAATTAATCCAGTCTAGATATGGTAAGTTTGCAGAACAGCAAAATGATAAAATGGATATATTTAGCCTACATGTAGAGACTGGGGGCTTCAGGAAAGTGTGTGTTAGGACTACAATACCTGGTGCCAACCCATTAAAGGAGGAGAGGTTTGTTTCAGCTCACAATTTGTAAAGGTTTCAGCCCCTAATTTGTGGGTTCCAGGGCAGCGCAGCACTGCAGAGGAGAAACAGGTCACGATATAATAGCAGGAAGCAGACAGGGAGATCAAGGGAGAAAGGAAGAGACAAGTCACGGCAAACCTTGAGACCAAGTGCCCAAACTGCAACTCCAAACTCATTTATTCATTGCAAAGTGCCAACACTGCAGTGAATCCTGAATGCTCAGCTGATGGGGCGATGCTGGGGCGACTTGGCTTATGCACTGATAGAAAGAGCTCTGCATGCCCCTTGTAGCACACAAGCACAGCTCCCACACCACGGAGATGGACTCCACCAGGCTACACCCTCAGTGAGCCTCCTCCTCCAACCAGGCTTCGCCTCCTGAGGCACATTTAGCGATAAGCTCCCGGGTGGATGAGCCCACTGATGAGCATCACCTTATCACACCCCCTGGAGCCAACTGCCTCAAGCTCCACCTTCAAGTGCCTGAGGCTCAGAGGGGCACCTCGATATGAACCAAATAGGATCCTACCCTCAAATGGCCTCAGAGCTGCCAGTCAAACTGTATGCTTCTGCCAAGGAAGTGGGGAATAGCAGAGATCTGAAGAATTGACTTCAGAGAATCACAGGGAAACAGGTGGGCAGATAAATTATCAGTAGCACTGAAAAGCATTTGGAGGTGAGAAGAAAATGACGTGTGACAAAAAAAAAGATGAGAGTGAAAGAAAAGATGATTCATAGTGTCAGAATGCAATAAAGATCAGAAAATAAGGACTTAAAGACAGCCATTGAATCTGACAATCAGATAATTGGAGTCCTTGAAAACAGGCTTGTTACTATAGTGAAACCAAGCCAGACTCAAGTATTTTTTTTTTTTTTTTTTGTGGGACCAGGGTTCGAACTCACGACCTTGCACTTGCCCAGCAGGCACTTGTGCCTCAGAGCTATCTCCCCAGCCCCACAGACTCAAGTATTTAATGGATCAAATTTGAACTTTTATCCTTCAAGCTATTAAATCCAGCAGGGTATTCCTTATCCTAGAACTATATTCTGTATTTCTTTTGCCAAATAAAAAGCGAATCCATACCCAATATCCCCCTGACCCACTGCAAGTAGCCTCTTCTGCTTATAACAGCTCCATGTGCTTGAAGGAGTAGAGCCAGGACCACTACATCATCACATGAGCGCACGGCCAGAAGGTTTCAGAACCTGACCACCTAGCTACCAGTTCAATCGCCACTGCCACTGCCACAACCCACATGACTTTTGGTGGCCATGGAGACACAATCCAATCCACAGAGGCATGTCTGCAGAGAAAGCAGTGAAGCCCCTCACTCGCTTCTAGGCTACGGAAGCAGCCCTAGCGATTTTAAGTCTAATATTCTTTTTCTCAAAAAGATCACTCATTCTAAAAGCTTCAACCAGGCATTCACGCCTACAGTCCCACAATTCTGGGAGGTTGAGGCAGGAGGTTACAAATTTGAGCCCATCCTTAACAAGTGTGTGTGTGTGTGTGTGTGTGTGTGTGTGTGTGTTAACTGTATTTGGTACAGGGTTTTCACTATGCAGCTGACTTGTAGTGATCCTCCTGTTTTCTTCAGCCACCTCAACACTGGGATTACACATGTGAGCCACCATGCCCAGTCTTGGTGGCCTACTCAGCATGCTCTGGGGCAGGGCTGGCATGGCATGTGATACTGGGGTGCAATCCCTGGTCCCTGACTTGCATAAGCAGGCACTTAGTCCACTGAGCTATCTTGCCAATCCTAAGTGGCTTTAAATAAAAATGAAATGTTCATTCAGTAAACTTGCCTGAAATGAAAATCAGGTATAGTTTTCATAAGCACTCAGATCCCACTGTTTGGTAATCTTAGGGAAAGGGAAATTAAAAGATTCTGTAAACAGTACCACAATCCAAGGACTACTGAAGACAGATGTGTTCCATAAGTTTGTTTGCATGAGGCATCTGATGCTTTCATTGTTATAGTAACACTGTTCAGTGTAATAATAGCCACAAAGAGACTGCTGCATCACTAATCTAGCACTTGGTTCGAGATGTAGAGCTTTGGAGTCAGTCACCTGAGGAAATCCAATCTCTCACTTGCATTTTTGCTGCAGCTCTCATCTAGGGAGCTTAGAGCAACCAGTCGTGCTACATTAGTGCCCCATCTTCAAAAACTAGCTCAGTTCAACAAAAGACCTGTTAGGCAGACCAGAGACTAGCTGAAGTCCTGAAAATTCTGGGTCTTGGGCTCCCTCTAGAGGACACCAGGACTACCTGACTCTCAGGGGAACTAGAAGCATCCTTACTCTCTTGGGAGAAAGGGGGCATATAGAATATTTCATGTCTACTAGATATATACAGTCTATACATTGTGACCCAGAAAATAAATTAATACCAGCATGCTACAGAATGAAACAGCAGCAAGCACCAGGTATTTAGAAGGCTAAGGCAGTATGATCATTCCTGCCAAGAGTCTGGGGCGAGTCTGGGTACATGAGGTGAGACTATCTCAAAAACAAAACCAGCTGGACATGGTGGTGCACACCTGTAATCACAGCACTCAGCAAACTGAGGCAGGAGGACTGCTGTGAGTCTGAGACCAGGCTGGGCTCCACAACCCGAACTACATAGTGAGACACTGTATTGAAAAACCCACAAAAACAATTTTAAAAAATGATGCATGAGCTGGGCGTGGTTGCTCATGCCTGTAATCCCAGCACTTGGGAGGCTGAGGCAGGAGGATTGGTGCGAGTTCGAGACCAGCCTGGGCTACAAAAGTGAGCTCAAGGCTAGCCTCAACTGCATAGCGAGACCCTGTCTCAAAAAGACAAAAAAAAAAAAAAATGATGCATGTTAAGAAAGTATATTACATACCACTAGTAAAAATATCTCATATTTCAATGTTTTATGTATTTGGTACAGGCTCTCACTACACCAGTCAGAGTCGGTAGTGATCTTCCTGTTGTCAGTCTCCCCAGTGATGGGATTACAGGCGTGCACCAGCACATATCTCACCAGCCCTCCATATTTCAATCTTTTTTTGTTTTTCTCAAGTGACTTGTTACGTGGGATGCTTAAGATCACTTATTCATTTACAAAATAGAAGATTTTTTTTGAGACAGGGTCTCACTATGTAGTTGAGGCTAGCCTTGAGCTCACTTTTGTAGCTCAGACTGGTATCGAACTCACACCAATCCTCCTACCTCAGCCTCCCAAGTGCTGGGATTATAGGCGTGCACCACCACGCCCAGCTGTTATTTTTTTTTTTTAAACAGAAGCTATTGAATGTCAGTATATTCTAAGGATTCTTCTAAGCATGGAGTGAACAAAACACTAAATCCCTGGCCTCATGGAGTCATATTTTAGTGGAGGGAGATAATAAATTAGCTGGATAATATATATAGATTATCAAATAACATGTGGTTGAAAAAATAAAATAGGAAAAGGAATAAAAATGTAAAGTTATAATTTTCTGTGTGTGTGTGTGGAACTGGGGATTGAACTCAGGTCCTTGTGCTTGCCAGGCAAGAACTTATTCTACTGAGCTATCTCCCCAGCCCTATAATTTTAAGAAGAGTAATAGGGAAAATTTTTATATAAGTAGAGACCAATAAACATGCTTTCTTGAACAACTAGAGAGAGGTGTATATAATAAAAATATATTTATATATTTGTGTGTGTGTGTGTGTGTGTGTGTGTGTGTGTGTGTATGGTACAGGGGATCTACTGAGCTATCTCCCCAGCATCATCTGTTTTTTATTATTGTAAAATCCCACTGGTCTAAATTTCCTAAATTGGTCTAAATTTCCTAAATTGGTCTAAATTTCCTAACTGATCTTCTTATACATTGAAATTCCAGACGAGAAATGTTGTAAGCAGAAGTAGAGGGTTAAAAAGTGACCAGTGGCTGGGGTGCAGCTCAGTGATAGAGCATATGTTTAGCATGTGCAACATCCTGGGTTTGATCTACAGCACACGTGTGTGTGTGTGCATGCGCGTGCACGCGCACACACACACACACACACACACACACACTTGCACATATGGTTATACCATGCAAATACATCAAAGATAGAATTGACAGACTGGAGAAGAAAAGGAGAGAATTACTCCAAGATATTTCCCTGGGCAAATGAAAAGAGCTTCCCTTAACTATGATGCAAAACACAAAGAAAAACTACTGAACAGAGCAGGAGAGATGGGAAAAAATCAGGGGTCTTCATTTTGAAGGAGTCAGATTTGAGTTAGCTCACGTTTTAGTGGAGCTGAGCTTGAACTTTAGGGATCAGGCCCAGGTTAGGAAGACCTGAAAGTCATCAATATGTATGGTACAGTACTTATATGGTATACCACCAAGCACATGTGGGCAAAAAAGAGAAGCACTAAAGAAATAAAAATGGCAACTAAATATATGAAAAAACATTTAACCTCATTGGTCATTCAAGAAATGTAAATTAAAACAATACTGAGATTCCATCTCACCCAGAAGGAATGGCTATCACCAAGAAGTCAACAAATAACAGATGCTGGAGAGGCTCTGGGGAAAAGGAACCTTTCTTCACTGTAGGTGGGAGTGTAAACTGGTGGGTGCAACCACTGTAGTAATCAACGTGGCAATTCCTCAAAAAGATAGGATTGGAGGTCTCATTCAACCCAGTTATTCCCCTTCTGGGTATTTTCCAGAAGAACTGAAAATATCATACCACAGTTATTTATGTACATCCATGTTTACCCCAGCACAATTTGTCATAGTTAAACCTTGGAAACAGCCAAAATGCCCATCAACTGAGGAATGGATAAAGAAGATGTGGTACTTTTACACAACAAAGTATTACTCAGCTCTAAAGAAAGATAAATCCAATTTTTTTTTTTGATAAATGGATGTAACTAGAGACCACATTTATTAGCAAAATAAATTAGACTTGTGTGTGCAAACATACTGGCTCACTAGTGTAAGAACTGGAAGAGTAGGGCCAGCCAAATAGCTCAGCAAATTAAAGCGCCTGCAAGCAGGCACAGAGGCCAGGGGCTAATCCCTGGGCTTACTGTGCCGGCCCCACTCCCAGGGAATGCTGAGATGGCCATTGAGACTGGGTATGGTGGCATGCTCCTGTGATCCCAGCTCTTTAGAGGCTGTAAACAGGTGGATCACTACGAGTTGATCTACTAGTGAGACTCTGAAAACCCTGTAGACCAGTGGTTCTCAACCTGTGGGTCTCAACCCTGGTGGGGGTCGAACAACCAAAACACAGGGGTCACCTAAAGCCATGGGAAAATATATGTTTAAACCCATGATATGCCATGGTGAAATGTTATTTATTGGAATTAGTAATAAATATTTCTCAACATATAATTAAATGTTGCTTTTGTGATTAATCACTGTTTAAATTATGTTTGATTTGTAGCAATGAGAATACATAATGCATATCAGGTATTTATATTCTGAATCATAACTGTAGCAAAATTACAGTTTTGAAGTAGCCACCAAAATTATTTTTTGGTTTGGGGTCACTGCAACATGAGGAACTGTATTGCAGGGTCACAGCATCAGAAAGGTTGAGAACCACTGCTGTAGACCCTTCCCTAAAAATAAAAAAGAAAAAAATCTGAAATGTACAATGGATACTGTGAGAGGGAAAACATCTGTTGAAATGGAAGGAACAACTGGGATGAGGAAAAAGACAAAAAACAAAAAAAAAAAAGAAAGAGGGGCCCGGCGGGACGGCTCAGCACCTGCTTGGGAGCTTGGGCGGCTTCAGGGACTGCGGTTCAATCCCCGGCACCACATGCCGTGCCAGCCCTGCCCTTGGGGCAGGCTGAGCCGGCCATAAAAAAATGACTGAATAAACAAAGGTTCTGAAACAAGAAAAAGAAATAAATTTTAAAAAATTTAAAAAAAAAAGAAAGAAAGGGAGAAATATAGTTATAAAAAAGAAAATATATTTATGTATAATATATAGGCTAGTTTAGATATTGTACTGCTGATTTCTGCTGGTCTATTGAAAGAAGTTAACTCTTTAATATTTTTCTTCTCATTTTTAAATTCTTATAACTTTATTTTACCAATTTTGCATGCTTATATCTTAATCTAAACAACTAATTTGACATCATTATGCAATATAATAGTCATTGTTGCATTCCCATTATCTTAATGAAATTTTTTATCATTTCTAATGTTTTCTTACTCCTTCTTTCCCTGCTGTATTTGGTACAGGGCCTACAGGGCCTCACTACACAGATTGGACTCAGTGATTCTCCTGTTTTCAGCCTTCCAAGTGCTGGGATTACAGACATACACCAACACACCAAGTCTCAATTGCATCTATTTGGGTTACTAAACGTGGGCCTCAGGCCAGCCAAATAGTTCAACAGATTAAAGCACCTGCAAGCAGGTTCAGGGACCAAGGTTCAGTCCCAGGGGCCTCCTGTGCTGGCCCCACCCCTGGGGCACGCTGAGATGGTAATTGAGGCTGGGTATGGCAGCATGCACCTATATCCCAGCTCTTGGGAGGCTATAAACAGGCGGATCACTAGGAGTCTGATGTAGTAGTGAGACCTTGAACATCCTCTAGACCCTTTCCTAAAATACAAAATAGGAAGAAGAAGAAGGAGAAGGAGAAGAAGGAGGAAAAGGAGAATAAGGAGAAAAAGGAGAAGAAGGAAAAGGAGAAGAAGAAGAAACTAAAACACCAAATAACGATCCAGGAACAATTTATATTAAATAAATAAATAAATGGGTCAAAGAGAAAACTCAAAAGGGGAATTAGGAAACAGTTTACTCATTGATATGATAATTATATTTATACTTGTGGGATACATCAGAGGGAAATTTAAAGCTCTAAACACTCATATTAGGAAAGAAAAGCCTCAAGTCAATGATCTCAGGGTATTTTTTTTTAATGATTTATTTACTGGGTACAGAGTCTTACTACACAGCTCAGATTCACAGTGATCCTCCTGTTTCAGTCTCCCCAGGGCCATGATTACAGGCATGCGCCACCATGCCCTGTTCCAGGGGTAGCATGGCTTGCCTGGGGTTTCAGGGCCTGCACAGTATGAGGTACTGGGGATCAAACCCAGGTCCTTGCACTTGCCAGGCAGGCACTTAGACCACCAAGCTATCTCCCCAGCCAGCCTATTCTTTTAGAAGTTAAAGTCATAGTAAATAAAAGGAGGAAATGGTAAAAATAAATAAATAAATAAATAAACAGAAAACAATCAGCGAAACCAAAAAGTGGTTCTTTGAAAATACTGTGAAAGCTGGGCGTGGTGGCTCACGCCTGTAATCCCAGCACTCGGGAGGCTGAGGCAGGAGGATTGGTGCGAGTTCGAGACCAGCCTGGGCTACAAAAGTGAGCTCAAGGCCAGCCTCAACTGCATAGCGAGACCCTGTCTCAAAAAGACAAAAAAAAAAAAAAAAAGAAAATACTGTGAAATTGACAAGTCTCTATCTAGACTTATCAAGAAAAAAATTAAAAAGTAAAAACATTAAGCTACCAATGCTACTACTAATAAAGAAAACATCACCATAGATCTCAATAAATTTAAAGTAATAGCAAGGGAAGATGATAAACTATTTTGTCCCACTAAAATCAACAACTAAGACAAAACAAATAAATCCTTGAAAGATTCACATTAAACTGGCATAAGTGGTCAGGTGTGCTAGTGCCTGCCCACAACTGAGATAAGAGGATTGTTTGAAGCAGTGAGACCTGTTTAAAAACAACAACAAAAAGACAGCCTGGGGAGATAGCTCAGTAGAATAAGGGTTTGCCTGGCAAGTGCAAAGGCCTGAGTTCAAACCCTGGTTCTGAAAGGAAAAAAAAAGAAAACTAATAGTAAGATGAGTATCTCAATAAACTTAATCACATTATACATTATTTTTTTCCCAGGAAGAGAAGAAATAAAAAGATGAGAAAAGAAAAAAATAAGGAAGGGAAGAGAGATTGAAGGAAAGACAGGGAATGGGGATATAAAGAGTTAAGATACACCCGTAAAGGTACAGATTCCTTACAATGTTTGTTTGTTTTGTTTTTTGGCAGGCCCAGGGTTTGAACTCACGACCTTGCATTTTCTGGGCAGGCACTTGTGCCATGGAGCTATCTCCCCAGCCCCAGATTCCCTACAATGAGTGCGATCATTATGTATACCTGAAATGTACCAATAAAATTAATTAATAAAAAAAAATTTCCCAAATAAAAAGTTCAGATCCCAATGGGCTAACTGCTGATTTCTAATAAACACTAAAGAAAGAAATAAAATCAACCAGGTATGGTGGCACAATCCTGTAATGCCAGACTCGGGAGGTCGAGGGAGGAGGATTGGTGTGAGTTTGAGACCAGCCTGGGCTACAAAGTGAGCTCAAGGCCAGCCTGAACTGCATAGCGAGACCCTGTCTCAAAAGGACCAAAAAAAAAAAAAAAAAAACAAATCAATAGTTCATACTTTTCTTTTTCAGGAAACAGAAAATGAGTGAATTAGCCTGGCATCACTGTGTATCTGAGCTATCAACCTTTAAAAAGGAAAGGTCTGTTTTGGCTCCCAGCTTGGAAGGTTTCAGCACATGGTGGCTGGCCCCTGTTTTCATAGCTGAGCAAGCAAGGCTGTACCCCACGGCGGTGAGCACACAGGCAGAGGAAGCCTCCTACCTCATGGTGACCAAGCATAGAAAGGGACAGGAAGGGGCTGGGTCCCCCTAAGGGCACAGAGCCTGGTGACCTAACTTCTGTCCATTTTGTCCCACTACCTCCCAGCAACACCATAGGCTACAACCATGGGTTTTGTGGGACACTCAAATCTGAACTACAAGCACCTGCAAGCAGGCAAGGGGGCCCAGGTTCAATCCCCTGGCCTGCCATGCAGGCCCCGCCCCTGCGGCCCTCTGAAACAGCGATTGAGACTGGGTGTGGTGGCACACACCTGTAATCCTAGGTCTTGGGAGACTATAAACAGGAAGATCACCACAACTCTGATCTAGTAGTGAGTGAGACCCTGAACACCCTGTATATCCTTCTTTAAAATTAACTACTCCACTTTTTTTTTTTTTTTTTTCAGAATGGGAGATTGAACTCAGGCCCTTGAGCTTGCCATGCAAGTGCTTATTCTACTGAGCTATCTCTCCAGCCCTCCTTCCCTAAATTAAAAAAAAAAATTGAACTACAGCAAAGTGGAAATACTTTATAATAATCATTTCATAAAGATTATTAACAAATATAACAAAGCTAGACAGAGATAATAGATGGGAAAATAGATAAAAATCCTCCATAAATATAGATACCAATGTCCTCAATAAATACTAACCAATTAAATTCAGCGATATGTAAAATGGATCAAGTGGAATTTAATCACAGGAATGTAAGCTTGTTTTAACATTCAAATATAAATTAATGTAATTAATAGATGAAAAGAAGGAAATCATAAGAACAGCTAAGAAGAGAGAAAAAACATTTGTTAAAATTCAGTACTCATTAGCTTCAGGTAAGAAATTATGAATAGAAGGAACATTCTTCAGTCTAATAAAGGTCACTTACCTAAAAGATATGGTAGACAGCATAGCATGCTTAGTACAAAAGAATCAAATACCCTTCACTACAGGGAAAAAGCAGGCTGGTCCAGTCTCACTACATTCACTTAATATTATATCACATGTCCCAACAATTCAATAAGAGTAGTAAAGGGCATAAACATTGGCTGCCAAAGCATTAAGGCAAAAAATTAAAGTAATAAAGGGCATAAATGTCAGGAAGTAAGAAATAAAACTATTTTGATCTATAAATGCCATGGTTATCTGTTCAGGCTGTGCATCTCTTACCCCAAATGCTTGGAACCAGAAATGTTTTCCATTTCACAGATTTTCAGATTTTATAATATCTGCATAGACTATACCAGCTGAGCATAGCTAATTAAAAAATCTGATAACTGAAATGTTCCAAAGTCTGAAACTTTTTGAATGTGGTAGAAATGCTACAAAAGTTTTCAATCCTAGGGTTGGGGAGATGGCTTGGCAGTCTAAGTACGTGCCTGGCAATCTCAAGGACCCGAGTTCGATCCTGGTACCGCATGTGATGCAGGCCTCCAGTCCAGAAACCAGGCCTGGTGGCACATGTCTGTAATGCTAGTGTTAGGGAGGCCGAGACAGGAGGATCGCTACAAGCCTGAGCTGCATAGTAAGACTCTATGCCAAATAAATAAAGAAATAATAAATAAATGACTTTTTTAAAAAAGCTTTGAATTATAGAACATTTTGAATTTTGTATTTTTGGATTAGGAATGTTCAACCTATATAAGAAATCATAATAAATATATAAAAAAGGGGAAAGGAAAAAGAAAAGGAAAAGGAGAAATAAAAGGAGAGAGTGATAGAAAACTGCAACTAAGAACTGAATTTAGCAAGATGTCAGAACACAGGTCAATGCAGAAAAGCAAATTGTACTTCTTTTTTTTTTTTTTTTTTTGTCTTTTTGAGACAGGGTCTCACTATGCAGTTCAGGCTGGCCTTGAGCTCACTTTTGTAGCCCAGGCTGGTCTCGAACTCGCACCAATCCTCCTGCCTCAGCCTCCTGAGTGCTGGGATTACAGGCGTGCACCACCACGCCCGGCTGTACTTCTTTATATGAGCCACAAACAACTAGAAGATGAAAATGTAAAACAATGACATTTACATTAGTATCAAAATAAAACACTTAAGGATAAATGATATATAAGACTGCTACAACAAAAACTATAAACTATTGCTGCGAGAAATTAACAAAGATTTAAACAGAAGGTTCAAGAAGACAATACTGATAAGACAAATGTTCTCTTCAAATTAATAGACAGACTTAATACAATTTCAGACACAATGCCAAGGGGCATTTTTACAGGAATTGAAAAAAATTGACAATCTTTGATTAATGATATGAGGACCTACAAATACATAAATGAAAATAGGCAGCAGGCAGGCTTATACCTGCTGACCATAACATTCAGAACAACTTTTTTTTTCCAAAACAACTCAACTTCTTTAGAAGAGCTTAGCTGCTAACTCATTTACAAAGTTATATGTGTATATATATATATATATATATATATATATATATCATACATAACATATTAACTTTATTTATTATGTATGTATATATGTATGTATGTATGTATGCATGTATGTATGTATATTATAGCTGGCTCGGCCTGCCTTGGAGGTGGGGCTGGTACAGCATGTGGTGCCAGGGATTGAACTGTGGTCCCTGCTGTTCCCTAAGCTTGCCTAATGAGGTGCTTTAGACCGCCAACCTATCTTGCCAACCCCCTACAAAGTTATATTATGCATAATAACCTCAATTATTCTAACCAAAATTTTTCAGAGATGAAGATATCATAAACTATAATAAAAGAATTATATTTTTATAAGGAACTAACACAATTTTAATAATTTTTGAAATCTAGAAAAATCCAGAATTTTGGTGTGCTCTGCCTTAAATATAGCCCTCAAAAGTTCATGTGACACCTTTGTTCAGTCTCATCAGGTAATATCTAATTGAGTTTGTGAAACAGAAAAGGTCTTTACCTCATAAAAGGTCCTATCACATGGAGCTATAAAACCAAAAGAATGCAGAAAATTATGTAACAGTGTAAAGAAATGTGATTACTGGGGCCCGGTGGGATGGCTCAATGGTCTAAAGCGCCTGCTTGGGGAAGCTTGGGCAGCTTCAGGGACCGCGGTTCAATCCCCGGCACCACATGCTGCGCCAGCCCTGCCCTCAAGGGCGGGCTGAGCCGGCCATAAAAAAAATGAATGAATAAACAAACAAAGGTTCTGAAACAAGAAAAAAAATAATAAAATAAAATAAAAAATTCTTTAAAAAAAAAAAAAGAAATGTGATTACTAATTGAATACTATAAGTTTTAGATATATCATAAATATTTTTTTTCACGTCAGAAGGGTAATGTGCCCACGTTGTAACAAGATTTGAGGGAGGCACATCTCATGCATATGGCATGAAGACCCAATCATCACGCTCATGAACCAAAGGATCTATATCATAAATATTATAAATGTTTTATAATATGATTTGTGACCAACAGAATATTTTCATCACATAATAGCAATAAGCAGATTTTTTAAAAAAACAAATCAGATATTTCATTGACAACTCACTTTAGGAAGCCTGGGAACTCTAGGAGATAGCTGACTGTTTAAGCTCTGTAACTCTCAGAGGACACAGATCATTATAAGTACAGTGTCTGTCATGTGACAGGATATGTTGTTACCCACTCAGTAATCTCTGCAAGTAGACAAGCATGTGTAGAAGGGTAGACTTTATAATTCTAAATCAAAGCATCACTACAAGAGAGCGTTGTTAGATGACAGAAAGAAGAAATTAGTGAAATTCTAACAAAGCAAAAACATGGGTGATACTAACACAAATAGCAGGAATGGCTGTCTACAGTGACTCACCTCACATTTCTGCTGCATATGAAATAAAAGGGAAGAGATTTCATTTTATGTTAAGACTGACTAAAGGAAAACACTATGAGGAAAAAAAAAGTTTCCAAATTCTCCCCCCTCCACAATGGCAATTTCCACACTAATACTGGAAACCAACCAGGAATAAGAATGTAAATACATATTAATGCTGCCAAAACCTTGACTGTGCTAATCATTGGTAAGTTACATGTAAACCACTAATTGACAGGCATGCTTCTCAAGCAAAAGATTGGTGTCAATGTTGCATTCAATATCCATCCTTTTAAACAGTCTCATAGCCAGGTTAAACGCTGTCCCAGAATGCTTACTGTGGAACCAAAGCCATGTTTCATGCTTACCAAGAACACTTGTTTGCTCAGAAATATTTGATTCTCCCAGGCTTTTGAATCTCACTTTAGTACATATTTAGAAACTTTTCTTCCTATAATTATAAAGCTCAGAACCAAAGGTAAGAACCACAACTAACCAAGCATGGCCTGAAATAAGATGATCAAATAAAATTATATGACTTAATGTAAGCCGAAGTTTTATAAAGGTACATCAGTTTTTATAAATTAATGTTCAAATTAAGAATGTAATTTACAGATTATAATTTTTTAAACAAATATATATATTATGGTTTATGTCTAGTCGTCCCCCCAAAGCCTCTTGCAATCATGAGTGGGGACTTCTAGAGTTTGAGACTTGAATGATCATCCACTGGGATTACGTATTTTACTACTGTTGGGATTATGGTCTGAGTACTGCTGAGACTATGGGTGTGGCCTGAGGTGGACAGGCTGAGGCAGAGTGCCTGAATGTAATATAAAGAGAGACAGAGAGATAGACTAGGGCTGTTGCTCTGCTGCCTGGATTGATTGGCTGCCTCTGTCACCATTTTGTTACTGTTCTGCCACCATGAACTGGATGCTCTCTGCCCTGTTCCACTCAGCCTTGGGCCAGCTGAATATGGACTGAAACCTCCAGTAACTGTGAGCTAATAAACCTTTCCTTCCTTCATTTTGAGTGTTGGGTATTTGTCCCAGCAATGAGTAAAAAGTAATGAAGACTATATATATATATATATATATATATATATATATATATATATATGTAATACATCTGTAGGAAATTTTTAGTCAGGGCTTTCAGTATGTAACATTAATAAAAAGGACCCTTTAAAAAGCCATACAGCAATTCTGAAATTCTCTGAATTTTTAGCTGCTATATTTTCTACTCTATAGATCTGAGAGGTTCTTTTTTTCAGTTTATACATCCCCTGTGTTCTAAAAAAAAAAGTAAATAGAAATAGGACCTTAACTGAGGATGTGGTGAGTCTTCAGTTAAGAAAATACAGGCAGAAATACCTGTACTTTCTACCTGGGTGTTTTTTTTTTTGTTTGTTTATTTGGTTGGTTGGTTGGTTGGTTGGTTTTTAAAATAAGATATGGAGACTACTTAGTAAAGCATTTCTCATTATCATCTAAACAAAAGGTGGCCTTCATGAGAATTTTATTTTTCTTTAACTCATTCACAGTAATTTAGGGTTTCTCTTTGGTCACACAGCCTCTTCAATATATACATAAACTGCTTCAATATACAATTTTGGCTTTGTTTTTTTGAGACAAGATCTCACTGTGCAGTTCAGGCTGGTCTTCTCAAACTCAAGGTGATCCTCCCACCTCAGCCTCCCAAGTGCTGGGGTGCAGGCGAGTGCCACCACAACATTTCAATATACATTTAAAATGCCTGACAGAAAAAAAAAATGCCTGACAGAATTTAATGTACACCTAGGAAGTGTGCTGACGTAATTAAGTAATTCAAAAAGTAGGTCGATGTCAGAGCCATGAGGTTTGGAATTTTCTTGAGGGGTGACTTGAGAACCTCACAGTTGCCAGGCAGGCACTGTGCCACTGAGCTACACCCCCAGTCTCAGAACCAAGAACAAGATGAATAAGTTGGTCTTCCATATCTTAAATTTTTATTTGCTTGGCAATCTATCCTATCTTCAACAATATGTGCTATTTCGTTTTTTTGTTTGTTTGTTTTGTTTTTTTGGCTAGTTCAGGATGCCTTAAGCATGAGTATGGGGATCAAACTGCCATCCCCTGTTGCCCACACAAGTACTTAAGCCACTGAGCTAACCTGCAAACCCCCAAGTTGAGGTGTTTTTTTTTTTTTAGGAAAGATTCTTATTCTGATATTATTACTATTATCCAAACCTTTTTTTTTTTTCTTTTTTAAGACAGGGTCTCACAGTGCAGTTCCAGCTAGCCTTGTGCTCACTTTTTGTGGACCAGGCTGGTCTCAAACTCAAAGAGATACTCCTGGCTCAACCTCCTGAGTGCTGAGATTACAGGTGTGTACCACCACATCCAGTTTCAGGGCCCACAGCAGATGCCCACATCTGGGGTTAAACCTGCAAACCTGTGGATCTGGGGCCGAGACTGTGTGCCCCGGGACCTGGGATCAAGACCGCAAGCATGTGGGGCTGGGGATTGTCCTGGTGCTTCCCAGGTAGGTGTATATGCCTCTGAGCAATCTCTCCAGCCCCTATCCAAACTTATTAAAATTGTTTGACTAGCCTTCCATACTACTCAGTCACCTGGCAAAATTGCCTTTCTTTTTTATTTTTTTTGCCGGACTGAGGTTTGAACTTACGACCTTACACCTACCAGGCAGGCACTTGTGCCTCGGAGCTATCTCCCCAGCCCAGAATTGCCTTTCAATGGGCAGAGCAAATAAACTACAAGCAGTTCTGAGGGGGTCCTCCCTCCCACTTGGTGCTTGGGATGCCAAGTACTTGGGACTGAACCCAAGGCCTTGTATATGCAAGGCAATGCTCTACCACTGAGCTACACTCCCAGCCCAAGATCTAGATATTTCTAATAATTGTTTATTTCAAGATCTTTAAAAAAAAAAAAAATGCCTTTGGTACAGGGTCTCACTACACAGCTCAGACTTGTAGTGATCCTCCTGTTTTCAGCCTTCCCAGAGTTGGGAGTACAGGCATGTACTACCATACCTGGTCTAGGAAGATCATTCTTTTTTTTTTTTTTTCTTTTAATTTTATTTATTTATTTTTTTCTTGTTTCAGAACCTTTGTTTATTCACTCATTTTTATGGCCGGCTCAGCCCACCCCGAGGGCAGGGCTGGCACAGCATGTGGTGCTGGGAATCGAACCTCGGTCCCTGCAGCCGCCCAAGGTTTCCCAAGCAGGCGCTTTAGACCACTGAGCCATCCCGCTGGGCCAAGATCATTCTTTTTAAAAGGTCATATTTTCAGGAGTAGTACACATATGACCAAGAAGCAGTTTCCCCTTCCTATTTACTTACTTATCTTACAAATGACAAAACCTTTCCATATCCCTTCTTTCCTGCATTGGAATGTAGTTTAGCTTCTGGGGCCTCTCTTGAATCACCATGATAAATACCTGAGGTGCATGATTAGTCACCCATGCCCAGGAACTTCAAACTCCCCAACCCTTCAAAACATGTGCAGGAGCCCAGCAGGATGGCTCAGTGGTCTAGAGCGCCTACTTGGGAGGGCTTGGGCGGCTGCAGGGACCACAGTTCGATCCCCGGCACCACATGCTGTGCCAGCCCTGCCCTCAGGGAAGGCTGAGCTGGCCATAAAAATAAATAAACAAACAAAAGTTCTGAAACAAGAAAAATAAATAAATAAATAATAATTAAAAAAAATAAAACGATGTGCACTGGGTGTATGCTACACAGCATGCCACTACACTGACTGCAGGGAGCTTAATAGTACCTCATTAAGACTGATGGCTTTCCCATTCTCTGATGCTACTTTTCTGCAAAGTGGATTGTCAGGTTCTTAGCTAGTTCTAGGCCAACATTGAAGCATAGCTTTATCTTTTTTTTTTTTTTTTTTTTTTTTTTTGTGGGACCAGGGTTCAAACTCACGACCTTGCACTTGCCCAGCAGGCACTTGTGCCTCAGAGCTATCTCCCCAGCCCCTGAAGCATAGCTTTAAATGTCATGGTGAACATACAGGTACTTCTAAATTAAATTTCTTTTTTTAAGTTAGTTTTTTAAAAAGTCTTTCATTTACTTATGTATTTCGTACAGGGTCTAGCTATGCAGCTTGGACTCAGAGTGATCCTCCTGTCTCAGCCTCCCAGTGCTAGGATTATAGGCATGTGGCACTACACCCAGTTTCAGTGGCCAGCATAGCATGCTGGAGGTTCCAGGGCCTGCACGACATGTGACGCCAGCAATTGAGCTTGGGTCCCTGTGCTCGCCTGAGCAGGTACTTAATCTGCTGAGCTATGGCTTGGCCCTAAATCTCACACATTTTCTTAATAAGTGTGTGCAATTTTATAATAAATAGAAATGTCAATTTTATTTTTTAAAATGGAGATAATGGAGGTGATAAATGACAAGATACACACACACAGACATGACCTCTTAAAGTTACATGATTTTTGTTTTGTTTTTGAGACAATGTCTCACTATGTAGTTCAGACTGGCCTTGAACTCAATATGTGACCCAGGCTGGCCTTGAACCCATGGTGCTCCTCCTACCTCTACCTTCTGAGAACTGGGGTTACAGGTATACCCCATTATACCTAGTTGTTATATGATTTAATTTAGTGAGTGCTCAACACAGTGTCCATTGTTTAGAAGAGTACTTTAGTGAATATTCATTTGTTCATTCAAAGTTTCAAGATTTCAAAATAAAATTCAAAAAAGTTTTTAGGTAAGGAGAAGTTAGGGATATTTCAACAAGACCACCTGATAGCTGAGAGCAAATGTTTCAAACAGTGGGGAAGCAGGTGGGTAGCAGTGAAGTAAACAGATGGAAATAAACTGGAGAAAACAGAAGCTAAACGTACGCTCTCTGGTCAGTATAGCCAGATGTTTTGTCTGGTGCTCATCGTCACTATGTGAACTGTTTGCTCACTGTTTGGCAATATACATAAAAGGGTATTACTTATCTGCAGGCTTTTGTTCTCATCATGCAAAATTTATTGATATCTACTACTTGAAAAAAAAGTAACTTTTAGAAACTTTAAGTAATTGACCCAAGCATTGTGGCACAGGCCTGTAATTCCAATATTATGGGAGGCCAAGCATCACTGTGAACTCAAGCCCAGGTTGGATAATTCAGCAGCTTAGTGAGACCCCCAACTTCAAAATAATAAAAAGGGGGGATAAGGACATAGCTTAGTACTGAAGGCTCTGAGTTCAATCCCCAGGACCACAAGAAATTGAAAAGAGAGAAGAGAGGAAAAAAGGATGAGAAAAAAGCAAAGAAGGGGAGGGGAGGGAAGAACAGAAAGACTTTCAATGATTGATTATTCTAAGAAAATACAGATCTGTCTCTAGACTTCAAAGATTTCAGAATTTTTAATTTTTATGTAGCTTTCCAATTGTAACAACTAAATTTACACACTAAATGAAAGACTCAAAACAACATTCCTTAGTAAAAGTTATAAACACAGGCTTTACCTCTGGTTTTTCTTGATTTTGATCCACATTAAGTAAAGCTGGTATTTTAGACGAATCTGTTTTCTTTGAATCCCTCTTCAGCACTTTTATCTGTTTAACTTTTGCAAAAAAAAATATGTAAAACAATGAAAATTTGTTATTCCTGTGTCAAAATTTCACTTTCCTATTCAAGAATTTCAAATGGAAATTCTGACACCCATTAATTAATTTCTTTGATTATAAAGGAACTAAATAAATCGTGAGCTATAACAGTAAAGAATGGCAAATTATTTGTTTTATAATTTTACAAATAGTCTACCAAACATTAAAATAGGCTTTTATTTTGAATAAACTATTAAGCGGATCCGATAATTCCTCTTGAAGTCTACTAGGACTACATTCTTGCTATTTCATTACATTTCACAAGGTGTCACTATTCATCAAAGAAACTTAAAAACATTCACGTTCCTAGGCAAAGAAAGAGTTACTTTAAGATAAATCTTCAAGTTAAGATTACAATAAATCTTAAATGGATAGACTGAATCTGCCAAGTCTCCTGGTTTCTCACATGTAACATCCCTGGAAATCTATGGCGGTGAGCATGACGAAAGGAAGGAAGATGATTTACTACATGTTGGTCATGGCCCCCAAATCACTGTGCTCACAAAGTGACCTAACATTTCAACAGCTCTGAGCTAATGAAAGACATTTGTGAAGCTGTCTAACTCCATTAAGTCTCACCTCTTACCTGACTGGGAGTGGGGTGGTGGGCTGGGGTGGGGGTAGGAATTGGGATGTCTTATCAGCTGGAATTGTCTTTCTCAGAAATTTACTATTATCTTCCTAAATCACCCTATAAAGGGGCATGGGAGATAGTTAAGCCAGAGCATAAGTGTAAGAACAACTAAATCACAACAACTAAAGCTGTGCAACAAGTGTGTACCTTCCATTCCTTTTATGTCCTTTGACTGCACTGTGAAAGGCAATTCAGGGAAATGGAATTCTTTCCTGTCAAATCTGGAAAAATTCAGCTTCCTTTTGTACCCATTTGCCATTTGGTCAATGGGACCCATGTGCTCATTGAAGATTCCCCTCTCCACCTGGCTCTAAACAAACAAATAAGAATTAGTTGGAAGAAATATGTATAATCCAATTTGCAGCATTACGGTGTAGAATTGACAGCCATTTGGATGATGTAAAATAAGGAAAACAAGTTAATAATTGAGTAAGATACCATCAGACATAAATAGCAATACCCCAATAAAAGTTTCACAAAACAAGAATTTTGGTATGCCTGGTACTCTCACTCTTACCTGTGAAAATCACAATTTTAACTTTTTAAACTTCTTACTTTTATCAGTACATGTTTGTAGCACAGAACATTTGCAGTCCTTGGTGAAATTGGCACCTGTCTGCAACACACTAATTCCTGTTTTAATCCCATTCCCTCCCCTCTTCCTCCTCTCTCCACCTCTGCATCGATTTCCTTCGGAGCAAGCCCTGGCTCCCTACTTCCTGTTAGCTCTCCTTTATTTTATCCTTTGTAATTTGGGTTTCATTGCGCTAGATATTATTCATCCTAATCTTGAAAAAGTTGCTTTTGTTCACTTTTAGTGACTTATTTTTCTGTTTATAAAGTGATGTTTTATGGACACAAAAGCCTAAAGGAAAAACTGCTTCTGTGTGTGGCATCTGGAAAACCTTTTACATTTACCAGCTTTGAATCATTTGATAACAGAGCACAAAAAACTTTTTATTTTTATGTATGTATCTATTTGGTACAAGGTCTCACTATGCAGCTCAGAGTCATAGTGATCCTCCTGTTTTCAGCCTCCCCAGTGCTGGGATTATAGGCATGTGACATCTCATCCAGTCTTGGTGGCTGGCTCAGTGCACCCAAGGGTGGGGCCAGCCTGAGATGTTGTGCTGTGGATCAAACCCCAGTCCTTGCACTTGCCTAAGCAGGCGCTTAATCCTCTGAGCTATCTCACCAGCCCCAAAAGCTAAGTCAACATAGTGTGTAGTATCCCACTGCATAAGTATAACTTCATACATCTCCTATTCCTTAGATAGGTTTGTTTTCAAGTATTGTAAATAATCCTCTGCTTCAATTTTAATAAACCACTTTCCTAAGTTAAAAAAAAAACTTGAAGGCCCATACTACTGTTTTTTGTTTTTTCTAGTAAAAATAAGCTGTGTCTATTTGGTGACTGTTTTAAATTCATAAAAGTAAGGTTATTAAAAATATTTGGGTGGCAAAAAAACCCCAAAATTCTTATGACTTTCAAAGGTACAACTCTTATTTTCCCCAACTTGCATATTAAATACACAAAGTAACATACAGGATAGGTAGAACACATGTTCAGAATGTACAGTGTCCTACATTTGCTACCTAATGCCACAAAAGAAACAAAAAGCTACTAATAGCTTGTACCTCAATGACCTCCAACAGCCTGGTGGGCTCACAGGCGAGCTCTAGGAAGAGAGGGATGCAGAGCTCACTTGCAGCTAGGCGCAGTCTGTCAAGACAGGCTGTTCCCAGGACCTGACCCAGAAGGCTGTGACTGCCTCCCCCACCTTGCTCTCTTCCTGGCCTCCGTGATCCAAGCAGTTTTTTCTCCACCAGCTTCTTTCCCATCTGTTTCTCTCTGCAGCCTGTAGACTGTGTACTATAACTGGGAACCAAAATAAACCTCTTCTTTAAATTTCAGGGGCTGGGTATTTCATCCCAGTGACAAGGAAAATGACTAAGACAAAACTAAAAGCATATTTTTTTTAATGTGCTGGACCTGTGACAAACAAGAAGAAAAGGGATAATTTTAGGAGGTCATATTTTGAGACTAGCTTTTTTCCTTACTTGAGTAGGGCTTATGTCTTCTTGCCTATTAGACATAATTTGTCTAATAGATTGTGAACCAGTGCGTCTCTTTCTTGCTCTTTCAGTTAACCTATTATTTAAAAATATATGATAATTTATTAGACACTAGTGATAACTTTGTATTAGTTTAAGAAAGGACAACTTATACCATGAATATCTACTGTTCAGAATACTGAAGAGCAAAGGCAATTGCTAGCATAGTATTTAGGTACCAAAACTCTAATGAAAGAAGTGGTATAAGGTAGAGAACAAATGGATGGCTAACATCAGTCATGGAGAGATCTTTGTTGGCCTACCATCCATTCTAGACTTGTTCTGAACTTAGTTCTCTTAATCTTTGGGTTTCTCAATTTATGAGCTTGTAGCTGGGCATGGTGGCTCACACCTGTAATCCCAGTACTTGGGAGGCTGAGACAGGAGGATCGGTGTGAGTTTGAGACCAGCCTGGGCTACCAAAGTGAGCTCAAGGCCAGCCTGAACTGCATAGAGAGACCCTGTCTCAAAAAGACACACACACAAAAAAAACCTGTAGTTTTGCTACAGTTATGATTCGAAATGGCTTTAGGTGACCCCTGTGTTTTGGTCTTTTGACCCCCGCCAAGGTCTCAACTCACAAGTTGAGAACCACTGAGTTATAACCATGGTTATTAATGGATCACTTCAGGAACAACTAGGCCAGTGTGGCAAGCCTATGGCAAACATACCACAGTAGACATGCAGAGACCTCCCTGTTGGCACACAAGCCAAGTCACCTCAGTGCCACCCCATAGCCAAGCATCAGAGAATAGTGCACAAAGGTGTATGTTGGTATTTGTGATAATTAAGTGTATTTGGGGTCACAGTTTGGGCACCCAGTCTCTAAAAGTTTTGCCATTACTGAACTAGGCTATTGCAGTCTACAGTCAACTGTCCTTTTGATGTAAGAGGCATGTCCACTTTACTACCCCTGCAGACCATAATTCTCATAACTTGTAGCCCAGAGCTAGCCATCTGTTTGGGTTATAAATGTGGTCCTCAGGCCAGCCAAATAGCTCAGCAGATTAAAGCACGTGCAAGCAGGTGCAGGGGCCCGGGTGCACGGAGACGGCACACACCTGTAATCTCAGTTCTTGGGAGGCTGTAAATAGGCTGATCACTGTGAGCCCAGTGTAGTAGTGAGACCCTGAACACCCTGTAGACCTTTACCTAAAATACAAAAAAAAAAAAAAAAAAGTGATCTTCTTTCAAGATTTATTTATTTATTGTTTCACAACCTTTGCTTGTTTATTCACTCATTTTTATGGCCGGCTCAGCCCACCCTGAGGGCAGGGCTGGCGCAGCATGTGGTGCCCAGGATCGAACTGCGGTCCCTGAAGCCACCCAAGCTTTCCCAAGCAGGTGCTTTAGACCACTGAGCCATTCTGCCGGGCCCTGATCTTCTTTCTTACCTAAATCACTGTAGTCTTTCTAAAGCTGTAACTAGTCCCATGGCCTTGCAAGGCAGACCATTCATCATTTTGCTTACAATTAATCAAACTTTCAATCTGCATCAGAGGCTAAAACCTATAACTGGCCCAATATGCTGTTTTCCTCTCCAAATTCTAACATCCAAAAACTATTTGACTATTAAAAATTATTTGTGGCTATCTTTTCTCCATTTGGAGAATTTCCTATGACACAGAAATAAAGTTTAAGGGCCAAGGATACAGCTCAGCAGCAAAGCACCTGCCTGCCAAGTGTAAGGTTGTGAGTTCAATTCCCAGTACACACACAAAAGAGGAAGTTTAGCTCATAACACCCAGTGCCATGGTTTAAATATGGTTTGGCCCCTGAAGGCCTTATGCTAGAAGATGGTGGTAGTGGCAGGCAGTGGGGCTTCTGTGAGGTCAAGTCCAAGTGAGAAGCAAGTAGGTTGTTGGGAGAGATCAGTGCTTTGCCCCATGAGGGGTTTTCACTCTTGAGAGAAGTTCCGTAAGTGAGGGATTTTTTTATTTTTTTTGAGACAAGGTTTCACTGCAGTTTAGGCTGGCCCTGAACTCACTTTGTAGCCAAAGCTGGCCTTGAACTTACAGCAATCCTCTCAAGTGCTGGGATTACAGGCATGCACCACCATGTCCAGAAAGAGTTTTTGTAATGGAGCCTGGCATCTCCCCAAACCTCCCCACTCACACAAGGGCCCCTTCTTCGAGTGGCTAGTTCCCTGCCCACGGCTGTGTTGTGATAACCCAGGGGGTCCTAGCCAGAATGGTGGCACCATGTTGTTGGAACCTCCTATCCCCAGAATTAGGAACCAAATAAACACCTCTTCTTTTTAAAGTACCCAACCTCAGGTAAATATTGTATTAGAGCAACACAAAAGAGACTAAAATATTTTGCTAGAGCAATACTCAAGACTCTAAGTGCACAGCCGGGCGTGGTGGCTCACGCCTGTAATCCCAGCACTTGGGAGGCTGAGGCAGGAGGATCGGTGCAAGTTCGAGACCAGCCTGGGCTACAAAAGTGAGCTCAAGGCCAACCTCAACTGCATAGCGAGACCCTGTCTCAAAAAGACAAAAAAAAAAAAAAAAAGAAAAAGAAAAAGAAAGACTCTAAGCGCACAGATACCTCAGTATTTTCAAAATAGAAGACTTTTTTTTTTTTTTTTTTGGCTGGCTCAGGCTGCCTTAAGGGCCGGCCTGGTGTGGCATGTGGAGCTGGGGATCAAACTGTGGTCTCCTGTGCCTGATGGGGTTTGCCAAGCAGGTACTTTAAATAGCTGAGCTAACCCACAAGCCCCTAGAAGACACTTTTCTATGGGGCTTTTTTTTGAAGTGAGATTTCCCCAAAAGATATTAATGAAAAATTAAACATCTATCTATCCAAGGCAAGTTAATTTCCTTTATCACATTCCTAAGTATGTCTCTCAGTAATTGTGCATTATAAAATTGTAATTTCAATCTTTTTTTCAAGTGCAGTTTATGTACAGACACTAATAACCATTATTCTTGACCCACTGTAATATAGGAGCACTGTATTAGATGTCTTCTCTGGAATAACTCACCTTGGGTTGGGGTGGAAGAGATTTGAATTGGGATTTGCAACCATCAGATTGGTGTTAGTAAGGTTAATGGGCGGCATCAGCCTGTAACCTTCAGCTTGGGGCTCATCCTTCTCATCATTAGAGTTAGTGACGGGATTGGCAGGGTTCAGCAAGTCAGAGGCTGCAGGCTTTGCATTTTGGAACAAAGCACGAACATTTTCAGGTGCATCCTGATGACAGTGTCTACCTTCACACTCTGTCTTTTTCAGTTCTGAGGTATCTCCTTTTCCTCCTCTGACTTTAATAACTGTGACTTTGATCTCCTTGGGCTTTTTCTCTTTTTTTGTTTCCTAAAATAGGGACACCCAAAACCTGAGTCATGACAATAGTTCGCTTTTGTATTTAGTACAGGGTCTATAGGGTCTCACTACACAGATTGAACTCGTAGTGATCCTCCCATTTCTTAGCCTCCCAAGTGCTGGGATTATAGGTGCATGCCACCACAGCCGACTCGATTGTTGTCAGCACACCCCACCTGTGGGGCTGGCACAGCATAACAGGAATAGAACCCCAGTCCCTGAGTCTGCCTAAGCAGCTGCTTTAATCCGCTGAGATAGCTGACCAGCCCTGACAATAGTTATTTTTGTACTAACTAAAATACAGTTAAACTGACTGAAATAAGAAACTAAAGTTCCTGTTTTTCCCAAAACTGAAGTACTTACCAGTGTATTGGTAAGCATTGTTTTTCTTTCATCTTTCATTAGTTCATTTTCTTTGGAGTTATCTTTTGACTTTATTAATGAATTGACTTTTGCTTCTTGTAGTAATTTAGCTCTTAATTCTGGTAAGAATCTGACAAAACAAGTAATATCAACCATGTATACATAAGATATGAAAATATGTGATATATATTATATATATTTTTTCATGATAGTATGGATTCAACCCAACCCATAGCTTTACATGTTAGGCAAGTGCTCTACTGGTAAGCTAATTCTACAGCCCAATAATCTTTCCATTTGTGTAGATTTTTTTTTTATCTTTTCAAGACAGAGTTTTGCTAAGCAGTTTAGGACAGCCTTAAACTTGCAGCTATCCTCCTGCCTCAGCCTCCCAAGTGCTGAGATTATAGGCATGTTCCATTGTGCCTGGTTTATTTGTGTAGATGTTCTTAAAGAACCATTTCATGAAATAAGCTATATTTCAGCTATAATATAAATAAATAATTATAATGCATGCCAAGAAATAACAGCATTTATTTATCTAATCAAAATTGCTAGGCGGGCGTGGTGGCGCACACCTGTAATCCCAGCACTCGGGAGGCTGAGGCAGGAGGATTGGTGCAAGTTCGAGACCAGCCTGGGCTACAAAAGTGAGCTCAAGGCCAGCCTGAACTGCACAGCGAGACCCTGTCTCAAAAAAAAAAAAAAGAAATTGCTTTCTGAAGTTAAGACAGGAGGATCACCAGTAGTTTTGAAGTTAGCTTCAGATATATAGTGAAACCCTGTCTTATAAAACAAAGGAAAAAAAAGGCCAAGGAGATAGTTCAGCAGTGTAAGCATAAGTTCTCAGCTTAATTAATCCCTGGTACAAAAAAAAAAAAAAAAAAAAAAAAAAAAAAAAAAAAAAAAAAAAAAACCTGCCCCCTGGCAAAGACATTTTTCAAAAGATCTACTGTATTTATCTACTATATACAACTTTTGCAAAAAATATATATGAAATAAATTTTACATGATACAAATGTTTGTTAATAAAATATTGCTTTCAATTTTGACAAATATGCTATTCTCTTCAGTGAAACTAAGGCCACTTTGTGGTACCTTTAAAGTAAAATTACTCCAGACATGAACTAATCAGTTTCTCAAATCCTACTTTAGAGAAATATTTTCAGTACATACTGTAGTGGAATTCAGAAATAATGAAGGAGAGATTTTTTGCTGTTGTTTTAATTGTCTTTCTTGCTTTTTATAAGTTATTTTTTTGTAATCCCAGCACTCGGGAGGCTGAGGCAGGAGGATTGGTGCAAGTTCGAGACCAGCCTGGGCTACAAAAGTGAGCTTAAGGCCAGCCTCAACTGCATAGCGAGACCCTGTCTCAAAAAGACAAAAAAAAAAGTTATTTTTTTCAAGAGAATTAAATTATTTATTGATTACACATAATAATGGGATGATACATAGCTTCAATCACATCTATCATTGTATCTGGTACCATTATTCAATTTAGATATATAGGATGTGGCAACAATCATTTTTATAACCAAGTAGCTTGGTTTATAACCAAGCTTGTTTGCTTGGGTGACCTTTGCAATGGTCAAATTCAGAGGTCACAACTACACCAAGATTTCTGAAGACAACTACACCAAGATTTCTGAAGACAACTACACCAAGATTTCTGAAGACAACTACACCAAGATTTCTGAAATTCAACTACACCAAGATTTCTGAAGACAATGACTTCTTTAAGCAAGCAATTGTAAACAAATCTTAAATGGAACCTGGCATCACCCTGAAGGAATTCCAATTTCACACTGTTGGAGATATTAACCAAGATGGCTTCAGAGTGGACTAACTTTACACAGCACATTATTAAAAAGACACATTTATTCAGCACCATGATCAGACTATTATATTTAGCAATTAATAGCATGGGTGCGAAAAAAGGTCTGCATTAAAACCCTTTGTTGGAATGCTTTACACTTCCACAGAACAGAAACTAAAATAACCTGTTATACAATTAGTCACAAATATAGCCTTCAAGCTTTTTGTCCATACACATGAGTATTGTCTAAAACATGTCTTCTTTGTAACAGCTAGGCCCTGCCACCACTGTACTTGGTTGAGTTCACAAATCTGTTGTAACCTGTAGTTTCACTGTCACTTCTCTGGCTCTCCTCCTGCTAAGCTTTGTTTCCTAGAAGTGTTTAAAACCTTCTGCCACTGCCATAGCTACTGCTGCTGCTGGAGCCTGAATAGCCACATTGATTTCATTGTTTGGTAAGATATTGGTATCCACCACCATAGGTCTCAGAGCTTCTGCCTCCAAAGTTTCCTCCCTTCATGGGTCCAAAATTTGAGGACTAACAGTTGTAATTGCCAAATTCATTATATCTTCTACCATCTCCATAACTGCTTCCATCATTACCAAACCCATTGTAGCCATCTCCACTGCCACAATATCTACCCCTACCACAGGTGCCACCAAAGCCACCTCGACCACTGAGGTTTCCTCTGCAACTGAAACTGTCATTGCCACCTGTTATGGTTTATGTCTAGTTGTCCCCCCAAAGCCTCAAGGAGTCATTGGGCGGGGACTTCTAGAGTTTGAGACTTGATCCATGATCCCTGGGATTATGGGTTTTAGTACTGATGGGATTATGGGTGGAAGTACTTCTGGGATTATGGGTGTAGCCTAAGGCGGGGGCTAAGGCGGAGAGCCTGAATGTAATATAAAGAGAGACAGAGAGACAGACTGGAGCTCTAGCTGTTGCTGCTGCTCTGCTGCCCTGATTGACTGGCTGCCTCTGCTGCCATTTTGCTGCTGTTCTGCCTCCATGAACTGGATGCTCTCCACCCTGCTCCACTCAGCCTTGGGCTAGCCGAACATGGACTGAAACCTCTACGAACTGTGAGCTAAATAAATCTTTCATTCCTTCATTTTGAGTGTCAGGTATTTGTCCCAGCAACGAGCAAAAAGTAACTAATACACCACCAAAACCATCTCCACGACCACCACCAAAATTTCCAGAACCACTTTGACCTCTTTGGCTAGATGAAGCACGACCATCTCTTGTTTCGACAGGTCTTGCCTCACATCACAGTTGAAGCTGTTCACAGTATGGTATTTTTGAGTGACAATCTTTTTTTTCTTTTTTTATCCACTCTACTTCCTTGAATGACAATCTTATCCACAGAATCGTGGTCATCAAAGGTTACAAAAGCAAAGCCCCTCTTCTTTCCACTTCCTCAGTTGATCATAATTCCAATCACTTTGATTTTTCCATATTGAAAACAATCTCACAGGTGACATTCTTCAGTATCTTCTTTAACACCACCAACAAAAATCATCTTCACCATCGAGTGGACACCTGGTCTTTGAGAACCTTCTCCTGAGACAACTCTCTTTGGTTCCACAACTCTTCCGTCCGCATTGTGTGGCCTTGCATTCATGGCCACATCCACCTACTACACAGAGGCGTAAGTGACAAACCCAAAGCCCCTGGAATGCCCGGTGTTCGGGTCTCTCATTACCACACAGTCTGTGAGTGTTTCCCATTGTCACAATGGCTCCCCAGACTCTCCTCAGTTGTTTCAAAGCTCAGCCCTCCAATGAAGAGCTTCCACAGCTGTTAGACCTCCTTGGGCGACTCTGACTTAGATGTGACGGCAGTTGGAAGAGAGACTGACAATGCTTCCTCTGTGGTGTCCACCAGCAGAAAACACAAGTTACTTAATTTTTAATAGAAAATCTGTTCATATAGTTCAAAAGTCCAAAGTCTACCCTTAAGAGTCTCCTTCACGCCGGGTGTGGTGGCGCACGCCTGTAATCCTAGCACTCGGGAGGCTGAGGCAGGAGTACTGCTTGCAGTTCAAGGCCAGCCTAGGCTACATGGCAAGACCCTGTCTCAAACCAACACATACACAGAAAACAAATTTAAGGCCACATCCACTAAAATACTTACTTTTCAATAAATCCATCTCTAGTAAAATACTCATAATGCAAAAGATCAGTACATGATACCCTCTCACCAGGATCAATTTGTAAACAACCCTGGAAAAGAAAATTTTAATACAGTAATGAGTTAACAGGGTAAAACCTCACTTAAGAAATGAAGGAATACTTAAAGCTAAATGAGTTCTTGAAAAGATGTTATGAGATCCCAGGAAATCTTAACCATTTATTTCTTTAATAGCTTTGTACTTATAAGGCATTATTACAGTTAATCACAGGGTGAATGTCCTGTGATTTCAGCCAAAACGAAAGTCACTCCATTTTTGCTATACTTAACCTAAAGTGCTTAGCTCGTCTTGGACGTCTGTCAATTCTAGAGGGTATAACGGCTATGGGTAATCAGTTGCATTTTATAGTCTGGAAGCTCAGTGATTTGCCAAAGTGGAATCTTAACTCACCCTCTGTTCTTTCTATGGCATAACACAACGTTGAAATTTTCAGGCTCCCAAATCCTTCAGAGATCTATCATTACAAAACATCTTTTCTAGCCAGGCATGGTAGTGAACACGTATAAATCCCAGCACTTGGGAAGCTCAAGCAGGAGGATATTTGTGAGTTTTAGGCAAGCCTGGGCTACTTAGTGGGTTCAAAGCCAGCCTAAACTATACAGTGAGACACTGTCTCAAAAATAATCTGAAGGTTAAAAAAAAATAGAAAGGAAAGATTTTTCTGTTTACTGCCTTGGGAGTACTTCAATTGTAGAGAAACAATCAAAAGACCAATCAAACAAACAAAAAAACAATAGAAAGCTCTGAATATTGAGCTGTGCATAATGAATCTATATGTAATTAAATAACTACACTGTACTTACATTTTTAAAATCTGGTACAGGGATCTCACTATACAGCTCAAACTCATAAGGATCCTCTTGCCTCAGCCTCCCCAACACCCCAGTGTTGGGGATTAAAGGGCACCACCATGGCCATTTTCAGTGGCCAGCTCAGTGCAGGGCTGGCACAGAATGGGGTCCTTGTGTTTGCCAAGCAAGCATGTAGACCACCGAGCTATCTGCCTGACCTTACACTGTATTTATAAATAGAACATATTTCTTTAGGATACTGAAGATAGGGGCCAGGGATATAGCTCAGTGGTATAAGCACTAGCCTGGCAAGCACAAGGTTCTGAGTTTGATCCTTAGTACCAGAAAGAAAGAAATACCAAAGATAGAATCTGAATAAAAGGCAGCTGCTTTTCAATTTTCATTCTTCCCTTGAAAGAAAGCAAAAACAGTAACCATGACTGACGCTTATACTAAACACTAAACAATGCTTTATCCTTTTCCTCTCATTAACAACCTCATCCTTTTCCTCTCATCTCAATAACAACCCTACAAAATATGTATTATTATCCCCAATGTGCAGACAAGGAGACCAAAGAGAGGTCATTTGTCTAAGATCTCTTAATAGAGGAGCCAGAATTAAAATCCAGAAAAAAAAAGAAAATGTCTACAGTGTTATGCATGTTTATTTCAAACTGTACAGTGTAAACTGATTTGCAAAGGGGCCAGTGAGATAGCTCCGCAGTGTAGTGCCTGCCTAGCAAGCACAAGGTCCTGAGTTCCATTTTAGGTAGTGCCCAAAACTGATTTACAGAAACAGTTCTGCAGAATCTGATGTATAGCAATGTACTTACAGTTTAAAAAGCTGTGCTCTACACTTAAAAATTTGGTCAGAGGATAGATTTCATATTATTTGGTGTTTCAAGGGATTCACAGGTGAAACAAGGCTTTTACATATGTTCTGATGTAAAAATATCGAGATCGTTAAAAATTGCAACTAGTTAAGTAAAAGTGTGTGTTCACTTTAAAACATGAGTAATCAATAAAAAAAAAGAAAAATGATAGAAGTCCTGCCTAAATCATAGCTGATTAGAAGCAGACAAGTAGGGGCTGGGAAGATAGCTCCATGGTACAAGTGCTTGTAAGATCATGAGTTCAAATCAAGAAGAAGAAGAAGAGGAGGAAGAGGAGGAGGAGGAGGAGGAGGAGGAGGAGGAGGAGAAGAAGAAGAAGAAGAAGAAGAAGAAGAAGAAGAAGAAGAAGAAGAAGAAGAAGAAGACGACAACATCAACTACATGTAGTCTGTCTGTGAATAATGCAGTTCAAAAAATTAAATATATTTAACTATATTTGGGAAATGTAAAATATGACACTTTAGGAAATACACTGACAATTTCTTTAAAAAATTAAACATAAACCTACCTTAAGATCCAGCTATTCTACTCTTAGATATTTGTGCAAGAGGAATAAAAATATATGTGCAAGGGCTGGGGAGATAGCTCTGTGGCACAAGTGCCTGCCTAGCAAGTGCTAGTTCATGAGTTTGAACCCCAGCCCCGCAAAATAAAATAAAATAAAATAAAATATATGTATATACATATATATAGATATAGATATAGATATATAGATATATAGATATAGATATATATCTCCAGCCAGGCACATAGCTCAGTGGCATAAGTGCTTGCCAGGTAAGCACAAGATTCTGGGCCTGGCGGATGGCTCCATGGTCTACAGCGCCTGCTTGGGGAAGCTTGGACAGCTTCAGGGACCGCAGTTTGATCCCCAGCACCACATGCTGCGCCAGCCCTGCCCTTGGGGCGGGCTGAGCTGGCCATAAAAATGAGTGAATAAAAACAAACAAAGGTTCTGAAAGAAGAATAAAAATAATAAATAAAATAAAAAATTTTTAAAAAGCACAAGATTCTGAAGTCAATCCCCAGTATCTCAAAAAAATATAATATGTCCACATAAATATTTGCACTTGAATGTTCATGGGAATTTATAATGAACAAATGGGGGGAAAAACTAAAAAAGGAATGGACTTAAGTGTGGTATATGTATGCTGGGATGGTGGTGCGTGCCATAGTCCCAGCACTCAGGAGGCTGGGGCAGGAGCATCACCTTGAGTTCCAGGCCACCTGGAGTATATAATGAGCTCAAGACCAACCTGAACCACATAGTGAGATTTCATCTCAAAAAAAGTTTGGTATATGTACACAATAGAATATTTCTCACTTTAAAAAGGAACAACAACAACAACAAAAATAAAATAAAAATAAAAAGGAACAAATTATTGATACATGCAAAACCATGAATGAACCTGCTCTTTGTAACAAGTTCTTGGTGTACTGCTCAGGCTGGCCTTGAAATCAGAAGAATTTTGGGGTTTTTTTGCTTTTGTACTTTTTTTTTAAAGTCAGCTCAGGCTTCCTCAATGGTGGGTGTGGGAACCAAACTGCCATCCCATGTGCCTGACAGGGATTGCCTATGCAGGTTCTTAAACCATTGAGCTAACCTGAAAGTCCTCAAAAATGTTTCGTTTGATTGATTGATTGATTGATTGATTGATTGATTTAGTATTTTAAGAAAGGGTCTACAGGGTGTTCAGAGTCTCACTACTAGATCAGACTCATAGTGATCCACCTGTTTACAGCCTCCCAAGAGCTGGGACTACAGTGCACGCTGCCACACCCAGTCTCAATTGCTGTCACAGTGCACCCCAGGGGTGGGGCCAGCATGGCAGGCCTAGGGATCAAATCCCTGACTCCTGTGCCTGCTTACAGGCACTTTAATTCGCTGAGCTATTTGGCTGGCCCCCTGGCCTTAAAATCAGGATCTTCTGCCCCAGCCTCCTGAGTAGCTGCAATTACATTTGTGGACCACCCATGAATAAAGCTCTACCTAACCGTTACACAGAGTTAAAGAAATCAAGACATAAAACAGCATTAGTCTATGGTTTCATTTATATAGCATTTCAGAAAATGAAAACTAAATCTACAGTAACAGAAAGCACATCAGTGACATGGGACAGAAATGGAGAGAAAGAAGTGCAAAAGACACAAAAAATTTGGAGGGTAATGGAAATATCTGGTACCTTGACTGAGTGGTTTCATCCATCTATACACCTATCAAAGCTCAACAAACTAGGGCAGGAGAGATAGCACACATCTAAGTGCATGCCTGGCAAGTGCATGGACCCAAGTTCTGTCCGTGGTGCTGTGGCATGTGCCTGTAATCCCAGCACTGGGGAGGCTGACACAGGAGGATCACTATGAGCCCAAACTGCATAGCAAGATCCTTACCAAATACATAAAATAAGAGACAAAAATAATAAAATAAAATGTAATTTCAAGTTAAAATAATCTGTTAAAATGGAGCTAATTCCAGGATAAAGAAATTAATGAAATAGAAGCAGATTCAAATATGTAAAAAACATTTTATCTATAATAAATGAGACTCCAGATCACTGGATAACTCTATCAGTTATTTAAAATTTTTGCAATTTATAACAGAGGAATATACTTGCTATTTTACAGATAAATATGAATACACTGGGCCAGCAAGATAGCTCAGTGGACTAAGCACCTACCTAGGCAAGTGTGGGGACCGGGGTTTGATACTCAGCACCACATGTCATGCCAACTCCGAGCCTGGGGCACACTGAGCTGGTGACCAAGTCCAGGCGTGGTGGAGCACACCTGTAATCTCAGCACTGTAAGGCTGAAAACAGGATCACTATGAGTCAGAGCTGCACAGTAAGACCCTGTACCAAACACATTAAAAAATACATGAAAATGCTAAACATTCTAATTGTTTTTGGTACTGAGGACTCACACTCAGGACCTTGTGCTTGCCAGACAGGCACTTATGCTACTGAGCTATCTCCTGATAAGTATTCTAAGTGACAAATAGGTTAAGGATGTTTTTACAGAGAAATATAACTGGCTGATTAATATTAGCAAAATGTCCAATGTCTTCCTCCAATCAGGAATTTTCCCAATGCAATTTTTTTAGTGTATCTGGTACAGAATCTCACTATGCAGCTCAGACTCCAAGTGATCCTTCTGTTTTTAACATCCCCAATGCTGGGATTATAGGCGTGCCCCACCACGCCTGGACTCAGTGGTGGGCTCAGCACATCCAGAGGCAGGGTCAGAGAAGGAGCCGGTGAGGGCTGATGTAGCATGTGGTACCAGGGATCAAATCCTGATCCATTCACTTTCCTAAGCAAGTGCTTAGTCCACTGAGCTATCTTACCAGCTCTCTAAATGCAACTTTAAAAAAAAAAAAAAAAGGGGGCCCAGTGGGATGGCTCAGTGGTCTAAAGCGCCTGCTTGGGAAAGCTTGGGCGGCTTCAGGGACCGTGGTTCGATCCCAGGCACCACATGCTATGCCAGCCCTGCCCTCGGGGCAGGCTGAGCCGGTCATAAAAATGAGTGAATAAACAAATAAAGGTTCTGAAACAAGAAAAAAATAAATAAATAAAATAAAAAATTTAGGGGCTGGGGAGATAGCTCCGAGGCACAAGTGCCTGCTGGGCAAGTGCAAGGTCGTGAGTTCGAACCCTGTTCCCACAAAAAAATAAAAAATAAAAAATTTTAAAAAAAGAGATACTATTTCTGGTTTACTAAATTGGTAATACTTTTTAAATTATACTATTCCATGCTAAATTGAGATTGGAAATATAAAACAGTGAAGGCTTTCTGAGGAAAAAACAGCAAAAAGTGTAGAAATCACAAGTTCTTTCATCTACTAATCTCACTTCTAGCAATTTATTCTAAGGTAGCAAAAAAAAAAAAACAAAAAAACAGTGCAGTCTTAGACTTGCTCATTGTTAACATTTATAACCAACAGTGACGGAAAAATTGAAAACAACTTACATCAAGGTGAAAACAGCAAGAGCAGTTGACCAAACTAACAGTAGAATCATACAGCGAGGTATTATGCAGCTACTGCAAATGCTGAGGCTACCCAGACATGACACTGCCTGCCTGTAATCCAAGCTACACAGGAGACTGTTGCAAAAGGATCTCAAGACAGTGGCCAGCTTGGCCACTTAGCAAGACCTTGTTTCAAAATAAGAAAATAAAGAGTTGGAATATTTTTTTAATAACTGATAGAATTGACCAGAGAGATGGCTCAGAATAGCACTTGCCTGGCAAGTACAGGGTCCTGAGTTCAATCCCCACTACCACCAAATAATAATAATAATAATAATAATAATAATAATAATAATAATAATAATCTGATGGAATTATCGAGTGATTTGGAGTGCCACGTTTATCATGGACAACATGCTTTTACATCCTTGAGTCTGCTCCTGTTTCATTAGTTCTTTGGGTAGCTCAGTGTTCGATTGTTCACCTGCCACACGCAAAGCCTTGGGCTCAGTCCTCAGTACAGAGGAAGAAAGAGGCGGGAAAAATGATAATTCATTTGCACATTTACTGACAAAATAGTATGGCTACAATACACTGCTAATTGAAAGCCACCTTACACAGCAGAGTGTAAAGGATGACCGCATAATTTATATTCATGTGTTGTACTGGAAAAACTTAAAATATAGATATCAATTTTTTAATTTTTTTAAGAATTTTTAAATTTTTATTTTTTTTTCTTGTTTCAGAACCTTTGTTTGTTTATTCACTCATTTTTATGGCCGGCTCAGCCCACCCCGAGGGCAAGGCTGGCGCAGCATGTGGCGCCGGGGATCAAACCGCGGTCCCTGAAGCTGCCCAAGCTTTCCCAAGCAGGTGCTTTAGACCACTGAGCCATCCTGCCAGGCCCAATTTTTTTATTTTTTAGAAATCAAAATTTTGATGACTTGCACAAGTTAGGAAAAGCTTAACATTTTTTTTTTTTTTAATGTATGGTCTTCCTACACAGCTCAGACTCATAGTGATCCAGCCTCCCCAGCACTGGGATCGAAGGCATGCCTCACCACATCTGATCTTGGCAGGTCAGAGCGCCCTAGGGCAGAGCCAGTGCCACATGCAGTGCCAACATCTTTTATTGCACATTTCCTATAATTACTATATAATTGTTTTCTCTGTGGGGTGGGGGGGTGTGTCTGTGTGGTAATAGGAGCTGAAGTCAGGCCTTTGCACTGAACTACATCCTCAGTCCATCTCTAATTTTGTATTTTGAGAAAAGGCCTACCTAAATTACTGAGGTGTCCAAGCTGGGCTCAAGCTTGTGACCTTTTTATCTCAGCCTCTGGGATTACAGATCTACACCAACAGACTTGGCTTATGCATTTCTTCTATTCACTGCTCATCATAAAGAAACTGACTGATTAAAAAAAAAAAAAAAAAAGACTAGTATTTTGTCATTGTTTTGTTTTGTTTTCTTATTACCAGGAATCAAACTCAGGACTTCATTTGCCAAGCATGCAGGCACTGTGCTACTGGGCTATATCCCCAGCCCTTGACTGGTTAAAGAAACAAAAGCAAATTTACTATTCCCATTCAATCTATCATATTTTATAATGAAGTGTGCTAGTGTATTACCTACCTTAAATAAAATGTAACATCCATAATAATGAAAAAGGCTATAGCATGCTTCTGTTTTCTCCATTTAGTATGAATTTTGGTATTGGTGTACAAATGGATTTGTGAATAACATCAAAAACTATAGCTGTCAGTAAATTCTCCATAGATGGTCTGAGACAGCACAGTACAAACAGATCCCTAACTTGGCTAGATTGCACATTTAAAAAGATGGTATTAAACAACATGAGGGCTTAGAAGTTGTCCAGTTTATTCCAAGTTACCATTAAAAACGGGATAAACTAAAAATACGTATAATTATCTCTGGGACTTCTAACAGCCTATACATTTTAATTTTTCCATGACTTCTTTTGTCTTTTTGAGACAGGGTTTCACTATCTCAGGGTGGCCTCGACCACAATCCTCCTGCCTTAGCCTCCTGAGTGCTCGGATGACAGGCATGAACCACCATGCCTGGCTTTTCTGTAACTTTTAATGGATTCATATTACACTAGGAATCCTTTTAGAATTTCATTAGATATGTTAAAATATTGTAATTTATGCAAATTTCTCAGGTATGTATCCTTAATCCTTTAACATACATCAACTACATCTGCCAATAATCCATTAAGCTTTGGGTATTTTTTTCTTGCACTTTTGGGGTGTTGAACTTGAGGAAGGACCATCCTGGAAAATATGGGATTCTTGAAAAAGATATTCTGCAAATGAGGTGTCAAATTACCTGAAAAGAGAAAAATATGTTAAGAAAAAAACAGAAATAAGTCTGTAATCAAAATAATCAAATCGCTTTGTGGTACACATTAAACCACTAAAAACTGAAACGTGAAACAATATCAATTATGATTTTTTAAATTTCAATAAGAAACTATCTAAATATATAATTTTTAAAAATGAAGTTCCCTAAGGAAACTACTGCTAACACATAGGTAGCAGAATAGGTGAACCTCCAGGATCATTTTCTTCTCCCAGACTATAAAACATAGTATGTGGTGCTACTAGGAAAAGCATATTCGCACTTTACATTTTTCTTCATTTGCATCTGAATGTATAAATATCAAGTGTTCATCAGCAACACAGACTCATAAACAGCTAAAGTATCAAAAGTTATTTACGAATCAAAATATTGTGTAGAAGGGGCCCGGCGGGATGGTTCAGTAGTCTAAAGCCCCTGCTTGGGAAAGCTTGGGCGGCTTCAGGGACTGCGGTTCAATCCCCGGCACCACATGCTGCGCCAGCCCTGCCCTCAGGGCAGGCTGAGCCGGCCATAAAAAAACGAGTGAATAAACAAACAAAGGTTCTGAAACAAGAAAAAAATAAAATAAAATAATCTTAAAAAAAAAAACAAAGTAAAAAAATATCGTGTAGAAGAAATAATGCTGGAGATAGTATTATTGAAATGACAAGATCCCTAAATAGGAATGGAAAGAACCAGAGTCAACTTTTCCGTGACTAGTTCTGTGACTCTGAGCAAATTCCTCATTTTCTGAGAAGGGGACAGTCTGAGGCTGGCTTTACCTGTGTAGTGTCCAGGCTGGCCTTGAACTCACCATGTAGCCCAGGCTGGCCTCAAACCCACAGTGACCCTCCTGCCTCAGCTTCCTGGGGGTGGGGATGGCAGGCATGCACCACCATACCCAGTACCTATATATTTCTTATGGCTTGATTTCTTGATCTACAAAATAACAGAATTAATCCTATCACATCTAAGACTCCTTCTAACATTAGTGTCATAATGAAAATGTTAGACAACACATAAACACAGCTCTTAGCTACCTAATATGGGTTTTTGTTATTCTTGTTAAAGAGAGCTGGGTATGGTGGCCCAGATCTGTAATTCCAAAACTCTAGGAGGCTGAGTCAGGAAGATCATAAGTTTGAGTCCAACTGAGCAACTCAATGCTTTAGTAAGACTTGTCTGTCTCAAAAAAAAAAAAAAAAAAAAAGCTGGACACATTGCTCAGGGTCAATGCCCTAGATTCAGCCTTCCATAACTGCCCAATTGCACAAAAAAGATATTTTCTGAATAACTGATTTTCTATCTCCAAATACTTAAACGTATCTGACTCAACCTTACTGTTAAAAAGTCCTTGTTTAGAAGCACAAATATTTGAAGAAATCAAAATTTAAAATTAAATTTTAGACAAATTGAAGTGCATTCCTATTGCACTATTTTTCTTTTCTTTCCTTTTTTTATTATGCTATTTTTCTCAGCATCAACCATCAACATATGGCTTAGCTAGTTGCAGCCTGCCAAATAAAATATTATTTATAAAAATAGAATGCTGGGCCTTCTCTGCCACCATCTATCAGTATAGTATGCTACCTTGTTCTCACGCAGAAAATGGAGTTTAAAAACCAAGCAGAACTGATTTGGAAATATTTGTCTCAGATATGTAACAGATTTCAGTAATACCTACCAACTTTTAGAACAATTTTATAGAGTAAATCTAAATCAGAACTGCTAGGAAGATGGGGACTCCCAGTGGCCATCTCAATGGTCATACAGCCCAAAGCCCAGATATCCACAGGCCTGAAACAAACCAGAAGGAATTAATTTTTTCATGCTGAAATATGTCAGATATCTGTTCTAACCTTTTTTTTTTTTTTTTTTGGCTTTTTGAGACAGGGTCTCACTGTGCAGTTCAGGCTGGCTTTGA
>PVJA010013551.1:0-49354 GCA_004027025.1 Myocastor coypus
CCTCCCTATTAATGTTGCATAGAAAAAAGAAAGAAAGAAAGAAAAAAAAAACAGGAACGAATATACTTCCCTTTGGACTAAGAGGAAGCAGATACATATACAATCAAAGGTTTTGCAACTGCAGTGTGCCACCAGTGAAGCTTGTGACGTTGGAGGCTATTGAATCTAAGCCTCCTAAAGCTCATCTCACCAATCTAGCGATGCATGCTTAAATATTTTTAAAATGTATGGTAGTAAAAAGTACACTTCCAGGCCCAGCAGAATGGCTCAGTAGTCTAAAAAGTGCCTGCTTAGGAAAGCTTAGGCAGCTGCAGGGACTGCGGTTCGATCCCCAGCACCACATGCTGCACCAGCCCTGCCCTCAGGGCAGGCTGAGCCAGCCATAAAAACAAATAAAGAAGCAAACAAACAAAAGTTCTGAAACAAGAAAAAATTAAAAAATAAAAAATTCTTAAAAACAACAACAAAAAAAGTACACTGCCATTAATCCTGCCAGCTTTTAACACCCCTGTCCCGTTATTCTTGCCTCTTTCTGAAGCAGTTGGAGAAGGCTTCTTATATGAGACTGTCTTTGTGATGTTGCGGCTTTCATGGTTTAGAATGTTTCAGGCAATTTTTCTCAAGATGCTGCTGTAGTTACAAGGGCCGACCACAATGCATGATGTATGTTTGAATTTTAAAAACCACCTGGTGGTGCATACTTATAATTCTAGCACTCAGGAGGCTGAGGCAAGAGGGTTGCAGTGAATTCAAGGCCAGCCAGGACCACAGCGTGAGTTCAAGGTCACCCTGAACTGTACAGTAAGACCTTGTCTCAAGAAAATAAGATAACTTAAACTAAAAAATTAAAAATAAATTTAAAAAGTTACAATAACAGATACATTGCCATTAATGCCTCTCAAAAGATACCCCCTTGTTTTGAACGTACTTATCTCATCATTTTTGTTACTTCTGAAGCAGCTGTAGTTCTCTTTATAAATATCTTATGAGATGCTATTAAAAAAAAAAAATACCCAGTGAATGCTGCTTCCAAGTGACAAAAGGAAGGCTTGTAAAAACATTAGGGTTGCCCACTGGAGTTCCACTGAGCCTGGCCACCATCCTCACCCTGAAGACTACCTGAGAGATCCTATAGCCCTAGCCCTGCCCATTCCCCAGGCTTCTGGCATGGAATCTTGCTGAGACTGATCACCCCTCCTCACCCTGAAGACTGCCAAGGAGACCTCACTACAACAGGGTCATGCTAGAGCCTGAAGGAGCCTACTCTGCACCAACCCACCCTCAAGAGAACCTTGCAGAACTTCAGTCTACACTCACCACTGGATACTTATTGAACTGTGACATTCACCTGTACCCTCAGCGAGATGGAAAACACACTGAACCTCACACAGAAAACGCTTTGGGGAGCTTACCCTGGCCTCCTACCATCCTGAGAGCCTTGCTGACCCACTCACTGCCAACGTACCATCACTGCAGAGTCAGGGAGAACACTGGGAGCTTCAGAAAATGACAGAAAGAAAGAATCTCAGACTTCCAGCCTACTGAAAACAAATTGAGGAGACAAGGTCATAGAAGAAATTGAAAGACACACACTCGAAATTTCTGAGATGATAACAACTGAAGTAAAGAAAAAACTCCATCAGGTTGTGGAGGAAGTCAGATCAGAAATAATCTCTCAGGGAAGAAAGGAACTGACAACAATCATGAAAGAATTGCTCAATACACCTAAGAAAGATATAGGTTAAAAAAATAGGAGGAAATAGAAAAATGACAGAAATATTGAATAAACAATACAAGAAAGTGCTAGAATGCATGAAACAGATTCAGACAGATGTGCAGGACATTAAGAATTCAAAGTCAACTGAACAAAATAGAAGACAGAATTTTGGGCTTTGAAAGTAGCATTGCAGCTAGTGAACAGAAAAGGAAACATCTCATAAAAATAATGAGAAACCAGAAAATAGCAATGCAACAGCTGCAAGACGATGTACAGAAAAAATAATGTAAGATTAATAGGTATCAATGAAATAGCTGGAATTAATGAAAGACATAAAAAAGAGTATTTGCAGAAGTAGTAGCAGAAAATTTTCCAAGCATGTGAAAAGAATCTGATGCACATATAACTGGAGAATATAGAACCTCAGCTCGCCAGAAGCTAAATAAATCTTCACTCAGACACATACTAATCACGATCCCAGAAACTGAGCAAAAGCACAGAATATTAAAAGCTGTTACAGAGAAGAAATAGATCAGCTATACTGGAAAGCCCATCAAAATCACAGCAGATTTCTCAACACAGCCCATCAAATCAAGAAGAGCTTGGAGTAAGATATTTGAGGCCCTGAAAGAAAATAACTTTCAACCCAGATTGATGTATCCTCTAAAACTATCTATCAAACTTAATGGTGAGATGAGATACTTCCATGACAAAGAATAGCTGAAGAAATTCATGACAACAAAACCAGCCCTACAGAGTACTGATGGATAGTTTAGAAAGAGACAAAGATTACCACAACTTCAACAACAACAGAAGATAACAACCCAGCAAGGCAAATAATTAAGCAAAGGGGAAAAGTAGAGATCCTACAGTAGGAAAACAACATGACAAAGATAAGCCACTACATATCAATTATAACTATCAATGTAAATGGCCTCAATTCACCAATCAAAGGAAGCAAACTGCCAAAGTGGATCAAGAAGCAAAATACAACAATATACTGCATATAAGAAACACATTTATCTCAAAAATAAATTAACAGACTGAACATCAAAAGAGGAAAAAAAAAAGTGTTCCATGTGACAGGAACCCAGAAAAAAGCAGAGGTAGCTATTCTGGTGCTGACACTACCAATTTCAAACCAAGTGTGAATCATACACATTTATGTCTGGGGTAACCTGAACAATTAACTAATTTGAATATAGTATTATGTCATACAGCAACCACTGCTGAATTCCTGTTACCTTAATGAAATTTTGTATCATTTCTGAAGCTATTTTCTTTTTTCTGCCATTATTTTGTATTCTTTAAAAAACACATTAGACTGTATCCCCATCTACCTTATTCACTGGATCAGGCATCGTTCAACTTCTGGCTTTTCCCAAAGTCAAAATAATAATGAAAGGCAAACATTTTGAAAAGACTGGCGACACCAAGGCATCCAGGAAGGCACAGCTGCATGCTCTCATGGAAGAGAACCTGCACAGCTGCTTCAGAATGTAGCAAGAATCATTCACTATATGTTTGAGCATGGTACATACACATACATAGGCAGGCACATATACCCCTGCATATGTGTATCAAATCTTATCAAACCACATGCTTATAATTTGCATATTTTACTTTATATACTGTATGTCTAAAGTGATGTCTATGGTTTCAATGTGTCCCACAAAATTCAGGTGCCATAAATTTATTCCCCAATGTAAAATGTTGAGAGGTGGGGCTTTAAGAAGTTAGTTCATTGTTATGGTTTATGTCTAGTTATCCCCCCAAAGCCTCATGCAATCATGAGGCATGGACTTTTAGAGTTTGAGACTTGACTCATGATCCACTGGAATTACGTGTTTTAGTACTGATGGGATTATAGGTCTGAGTACTTCTGGGATTATGGGTGTGACCTAAGGCGGATAGGCTGAGGCAGAGAGCCTGAATGTAATATAGAGACAGAGAGACAGACTCTGTTGGTTTCTGCCGTTGCTCTCTGCTGCCATGGTTGTTCCATTGCCTCTGTCGCCATTATTACTGTTCTACCGCCATGAATTGCTGCTCTCTGCTATGTGCCTCTCTGCCTTGGAGCCAGCAGAATATAGACTGAAGCCTACAGTACCTGTGAGCTAACTAAACCTTTCCTTCCCTCATTTTGAGGGTCGGGTATTTGCCCCAGCAACGAGTAAAAAGTAACTAAGACATTCATCATAATGATTCTGCACTTATAAGTGGACTGAGGACATCACAGGAGTGGATTAGTTGAAAATTCCATATTTCCCCAAAAATAAAGCTAGGTCTTATATTAATTTTTGTTCCACAAAACACAATAGGGCTAATTTGCATGAATGTCAATTTTTCGTCTACAACAGTCGACATTTATTCAGGTACAATAGCCTATACTTATATATGTATGAAAACATACACTTACTCAAATAATATAGTTCTGTCATCTTCTTCTGGGGCATCCTCATGACTCTCCAGGCCCCAAAGTTCAGTCTGAGTTTCTTACAACCTCATTCCCTGTAGAACCACTGGCTTCAGTCTCTCCTTTCCACCAATACCGCTCTCCTTAGAAGGACGCTTCTTACCCGCATGGCCTGCTTGCGCTGTGCTGACAACACAGCCATCAGCAATTTGATCCCACGATTCATTTTTTTGTTTAAGACAGAGTCTTACTATGTAGTTCAGGCTGGGCTTGGGCTCACTGTGTGACCCAGGCTGTTCCTGAATTTACAGCAAACCTCCTGCTTCAGCCTCTCGAAATCACAGGCCTCCTCCACCACCTCACTGGGCGTTTCGTATTCTCTTGCTTCCACTATAAAGATGATATAGCAAGAAGATCTGCTGAAATATTGTCCCTTCCTCTTGGCTCCCTAGACTCAAGAACTCCAAAAATTAGCACTCTGGTCTTTAAAGTTATACAGACTCAGGTATTCAGTTATAGCAGCACAAAACAGACTAAGTAATTTTTCTTTAAAAAACATGATCCGAGGGTGGGCCAGATAGCTCAGCAGATTAAAGTGCCTGCTTAGGCAGATGCAGGAACAGGGGATCATCCCTGGTGTGCTGTGTCGGACCCTCTGCCCCTAGAGTATGCAATTGAGACCAGGTGTGGTGGCATGCCTCTAATCCCAGCACTTGGGAGGCTGAAAACAGGAGAATCACTATCAGTCTGATCTGTGTAGTGAGACTCTGTAGATCTGTACAAAAATACAAACAAATAAAAAAAATAATAAAAGTCATGATCATTCTCACTAGAGATAGAAGATTCAGTGAGTTTTGACCTCTCTGAACCGTTATCTAAAAAATGTGAATAACCCTGTTACCTGTACTGGCAAGAGAACTATTTTAAATAATTCATATAGGCCATTTAGCACAATGTCTGGCTCATTTTAAGAAAAATAATGTACAATAAATAACTGCTGAGAAGGTTAAAAGTAGTATGGGACAATGCTAGCCATTACATTTTCCCATGGAGATGTTTCCTGAGATAACTTTTTAAAGATGAATTATTGGGGAGAACATTCCATATAAGAGATGTTAGATAAAATCACAGAGGGGAAATTACAAAGACGAGTTCAGGTATATTTTACTCAGATGAGCTACACTGAGTCATAGCAAAAATTGAAAAAGGAGGCTAAAGAGGGAGAGAGAGTGAAAGGAAGTAAGCTGAGAGAGGTGAAAATTAGGACGAGGTGAATAATAGGATATCTTAGAACCAAGCGAAGCCATGACAGATGGAGCTCAGTGTTGAGAGTAGGCAACTCTGAGAGCAATATGGAACAATGAAAATGATCAGGGCCTGATTTAAAGTAAGCAGATGCGGTAGAAACTGACCACTTCCATGCGGGAGCAAACAAGTGTTAAAGATTAGAAAGAGAGCAGGGGCCAGGGAGAAAGCTCTGTGGCACAGGTGCCTGACTGGCATGTGCAAGATTGTGAGTTTGAACCCTGGTCCTTCAAAAAAAAAAAAAAGAGCAAATTAAGACAATGTAAGAGATCTTGAGAGGGGCTATTTCAGGAACCAGATCTCACCGGAGGTAAAAGAGTAAAAAGAGCTGCAAACAGCTTCAAAGTCTCGAGTTCAAAAAATAGGCTGTCTCTAGTACTGATGCCCATGTATGAGTACTGGTACTACTGTACCAAGGTGTCTGCGGGGGTCAGAAAAGAAAGCTCCCAAGAGAAAGTACTTTAGAAAGAAAACAGAAAAGAAGGGAGAGGGTGTGATAGGGTTAGTTTCTTAGGGTTAACATAAGAAGTGCCAGAAACTGCATGACTAAAGCAAAAGAAGTGATGGTACTACAGCTCTGGAGACTACAGGTTCAAGACCAAGGTGTTGGAACACTTCTGGAGCACTGTGCCGGAAACTCTTAACCCATGCCTCCCCTCGTTGCTGGCAGTTGGCAGTCTGCAGTCTCTACTGTGTCTCCCAGACCTGTCTCCATCATCGCTTGGTGTCCTTCCTATGCACGTAGCTGTGCCTGGATCTCTCCTTTTTATCAGCATTTCCGTCACACTGGAAGAGGGTCCCAGCCTAATTCGAGGTCTGACCTTCACCAGTGACACTTCAGCAAGCCCATGTCCAAGGCCACGTTCTGAGGAAGTGGACTGAGACGTCCGTGTGTGGACTGGAGAGGAGGGAGCTCAGCCCATACAATGCTGCTCGCCAGATATTCCTAGCGCTCACCTTTCTGAGCGGGGATAAGATTGGACCTCCTCATGCGTTTGGAATTAGCTGTAGTCACACAGCTTGCTCTGGCCAGGAAAATGTGCAGAAAGCAATGGGCACCATTTCCACCTGAAGCTTGATTCACTCTACTGTCTCGCCCTGCTGAGCTTGCTCTGCTGAAGGCACTCGTCCCCCTCTACTCCCCACCCACCCAGGTCACTAAGGAACTACACTGAGCAGGTGCTCCTCTTCCACTTGCATTGAGAATATCTTTTCTGTTTGTTTGTTTGTTTGTTTGTTTGTTTGTTTGTTTTTTAATCAGGAACCAAACTCAGGACCTTGCACTTGCCAGGCAGGTCTTGTGCCACTGAGGTACATCCCCAGCTCATTTCCATTGGGAATGCAAGAAATAAATGTTTTTGCAATGAGCTAATTAAATTTGAGAGAAGTGTAGTCTCTCATAGAATCAAAGAGATTTTTTTTCCTTAAAAGTATACTGATTAAGAAAGTGACCAGCTGTGGATCAGCCCCCCACACCTCCTACTTCAAGAAAGAAAAACTAAAATTAGGTGAGGCCAAAAGACCATGGTTACCATTCTGCTTTGGACAGCGAGATGGCAGATTATATTTTCAGTCCCCCAGTGAACTTCCTTTAACCTTGATAATCTCTTTTTGACCTTCACGTTGGACTGATGCTCCTCAGTGATATCAATAGGCAGGAAGACACAAGAGGTTTGCATGCTGGGGCTTGTCCTCTGGAACCCATTGCTCAGATTGCAAGAAGCCCAACACAGCCAGGTGATGAGGCCACCTAGAGGCCAAGCGAGACCTTGGCTGACAGCCTCCATCTAGGCCCAACCTGCTAGACAATGAGTAAGCTTTCTTGGAACTGGAGCTTTCACAGCTGTAATCACACTGCCAAAATTAGTGCCGTGTGGAATGGAAGTGAACTGTCCCATCGAGTCTGTCTAAATTCAGATTTGTAAGCAAATATGTTAACTTTTTTTAGGACACTAGTTAAAGCTTTTTTTAAAATGAAGCACCGGCTTACCATTGCAATAGCATTTTAGAACTATTAGTTGAATCTAATGAATAAAAAGCTATTTTATGCATTCATAATTCTTTATCTTTCAGAAAATAGAGATGTTAGCATAATAGAACCAAGATCACAAGTTTTTTGTTTGGTGTGTGTGTGTGTGTGTGTGTGTGTGTGTGTTGAGATAGGGCCTTCCTAGTCTTGTTATGTAGCTCAGCCTGGCCTTGAACTCACCTTGGACTTGTGGTGATCATCCTGCTTCAGCCTCCCAAGTGCTAGGGTTACAGACATGAGCCATAAGATCACAAGTTCTGAAGCAGCACATAATTAAGTAAAGACTCTCATTCTATCACTTGCTATTTGGACATCTAAGGTCAGAAAACCCGATCTGTGAACTACAGTTCCTTTATTTATGCATGATCCTGGTGAGAACTACTTTTTGGATTTATTGTGAAGATGAAAACATTACCTATAAAGTCTACACGCAACCAATTATAACAGCAATTGTTATCATCATTATTGAACTTCTGTCCAGTATTTATGGGGCACCAGCTGTATGACAAACTTCTGTTGGGTGGCGGGAGCACAGAGGCAAATGTGAAGCTGGAGATAGTGGTGCACAAGTGCAATCTTAGCAACTCAGAAGGCTGAGGAAGGAGGATTTCAGGTTCAAGGCCAACCTGGACGACTTAGCAAGACCCTGTCTCAAAATAAAAAGCAAAAAGAGCTAAGGTGTAGCTAAGTGGTAGAGCAGTTGCCTACTATGTGTGAGGATCTGGGTTTGGTCCCCAGTACTTGAAGAAAAACACAGAACTGACAGATGTGGTCCAGAGGCTTGGCCCCAGAGTATGTTGATGGGAGTTTGTGGAAACTTCAGGGGTTTGGATCCTAGAGAGAGGTCCTTACATCACTGGAGGAGTACCCTTGATAGGGACTATGGGGTCCACACACGGTGTCCCTTTTTGCTCCCCACTTCTGCTACACCACATGCTTCCACTGTGATCTGTTACCTCACCAACAGGGCTGTCACAGAGTGGAGTTTCTAAGACTATGAACCAAATAAGCCTTTTCTCTTTGTAAATTCATTTATCTCATGTATTTTCTTACAATGATGGCAAACTGACAAACACAACAAGCACACCCCAGCACTGAGCTATGAAGGATCTTAGAGTAAACTGAAGTTCAGCAGAGATAAGCTGCAGGCTTTGTGAGAGAGCTTAACAAGGAAATCTAATGGAGATGGATACCCTGGGATATCTTCTTGTACAAATTCTGAAAGTCAATTCTAAAGAATGAGAAGGTATTCACCTAGTGAAGAATGCTAGGAGAGCCAGAGAGAGAACTCTCTTGCACAAGTGCCTGCCTGGCAAAGGCAAAGTTGTGAATTTGAACCCCAGTCCCACAAAAAAAAAAAAAAAAAAAAAAAAAAAAAAAAAGAATGCTAGGAGAAACTACGTCAGAAAACCTAGAAGCACAAAGAACTTGCAGAAGTCGGCTGTACTTTGAATTGGTCAGCAAATGGAAAACCAGAATAAACTAGAAGAGAAACTTTACACTTTTATTAATAGCTAACCTGGGTGGGGGGCCTGTGGGTTAGCTCAGGTGTTCAAGCACTTGCTCAGGCAGATGCACCCAGCACAGGGGACCAGGGTTCGATCCCCAGCTCCACAAGCCTTCCCCATGTGCTCTTGAAGGCAGCCTGACCCAGACAAAAAAAAAAAAAAAAAAAAATAGCTAACCCAGAGCCCATCAGCACACAGTAGGATGGTCCTTGTGGTACCAGATGCAGTAATGTGTTAATACTATCTCAGGAGGAAAAGTTAATGATCCATCAAACAATAATTTCTAAAGAGTAGGCCCAGGGGTTGATGTCATGCTATGAATAATAAGTTTTAGTGCTCAGAGGTGATATAAGAAAACTAAGCATAATATTAAAAAGTATTAATAAAGATAAAGTCAATTTAAATTCTGCAATTATGTCATTGCATCAAAAAGAATTTCTAAGGGCTGACAAGATAGCTCAGTGGACTAGGCACCTGCTTAGGCAAGGACAGGGACTGGGGTTTGATCCTGGGCACCACATGCAGCACACCGGCCCCACCCACAAAATGTTGAGCGGGCCACTAAGTCAGGGCATGGTGGAGCACACTATAATCCCAGTGGTGGGGAGGCTAATAGCAGGAGGATCACTAGGAGTCTGAGCTGAATAGTGAGACTTTGCATCACATATATTAAAGAAGAACAAGGAGAAGGAGGAGGAGGAAGAGGAGGATGAGAAGGAGATTTTTGTCTTTTTGAGACAGGGTCTCACTATGCAGTTCAGACTGACCTTGAGCTCACTTCTGCAGCCCAGGGTGGTCTCAAACTCACACCCATCCTTCTGCCTCAGCCTCCCAAATGCTGGGACTACAGGTGTGCGCCACCACACCCAGCCTCTCACATGGCTTAGATGTCCTTATCTCTATGAAATCCGCAAGTTCAGGAACAATCTCCTCAAAAGATAATGCTGTCTCAATTTGTTCTTTCAGTAGTTGGCTATTCTGAAGGAGGCAGCAAAGAGAAGTAGAATCTTCTGCAGTATTCCCAAGATGACTCGACTGAAGCTTTCTTTGAAATTTATTTTTATTAAAAAAAAAAAAAACACATTGAGGACTACATATTCAAATTCACATACACATAATATTCTTTATGCAGACAACACATTGAGAAAAGAGTGTAATTTCCCCATGAAATATAAATGCCAAACCCATGCATAATTTATGCCACATAAAACCAATAGACCATGTAGTTGCAATGTTTGATTATGAGCCCGTGGTTCCTTCCAATGAATGCCATTAATCAGTCAAATCAGGGTCTGAAATATCCTACTTCTGTCTGCAAATAAGCACCTAAATGCTGTGTTGAACTCATTCAAGTGGGCTTTTGTGTAAAGTGTTTCTTGGCCAAACTATGACCAAAGGAATTTAAAAGGAAATAAATGATTGACCCAAACAATAATTCTCTCTGAGATTTTCAGAGATATGAGGAGAGATGTATGTTGAAGAACCTTGACCTTTTGCTCAAGTCAGACTTCCCATTGTTTGATTAGGTTGTTTGTGACCCTTTTTACGAACATCTCAAATGTCTCCTCTCTAATGCTGATAAATTGAATAGGGGTCTTCATGCTGTAATTCAACTGTGAGTTAGGAGATTCTGCTCCATTCGGATTGAAAAGCCAGAGCAACTTCTCCACAGCTTCCTATCTCCTGGCTCCATGAGCCTCTCCATGTTTTCAAAGAGAAATAGATTAGACCAATAAGGCAGGCTGCAAGCACCAGGGCCTGAATTTTCCAATCTTATTCTGCAGCTGTTCCATCACATTGCCATAACAACAAAGATCTAGGGACTATTTTAAACTGCTCAAAAGGACATTTTTCTCCACAGAAGCTACAAACACTGATAAGATAAACACTACCATTAGTTTCTTTAAAAGTAGATCAGAATCCAAATTTTAGCTCTGCATCTGTCACTTCAGAAGCAGCCTTACCTTGTGTCAAGATCCACCACCATCTCCTCGCAAACAACCAAACACACTTTGTCAGGGGCAACTCCAAGCTGCAACTGTCACTAGGGTCATGGCAAAGCCTTTCCCCACCAACCACTCTGCTCTCAATAGTTCATTCTCCTCCTCCTCCTCCCCCTCCTCCTCCTCTTCCTTCTCTTCCTCCTCTTCCTTTTCCTCTTCCTCCTCCTCTTAGTCTTCTTCTTCCTTCTTTTTCTTCTTTTTTTAGAAGTATTGGAGAATGAACCTAGGGATGTTGCACTGAGCTACATTCCCAGCCTCTGTTTTATTTATTTATTTTTTTGAGACACATTCTCAGTAAGTTTCTAAGTTGCCCAGGCTGGACTTGAACTTGCAATCTTCCTGCCTCAGCCTCCCAGGATATTGGAAGTTATACATGCACCACCACACCCAGTTCTCAGTAGTATCTTTACTCTGAAAATTCTTCTGCAGAATACATTAGGGTAAGGTTCCCCATTCCAGGCTGCTTTGCAAAACTCATCAGGTACATTCACTCATAAATATGTTTCAGATGAGAAATAGCATGTACATTTGCAATGAAGTACAATTACTACTGCTGCTCCTCATTTTCCAGGAGCCTTAGTCATATATATCTTTGATTGATGTTTGCAGGAGGTATGGGATGCAGCTCAGTGGTAGAGCACATGCCTAATACATGTGAGACCCTAGATTCAATTCTTGCATTCAAGAGGCTGGGGACATAGCTCAGTAGAATAAGCACTTGCCTGGCAAATTCAAGGGCCTGAGTTCAATCCCTGGTTCCCCCCACTGCCCCTCCCCCTAAAAAAGAAACCAGATCAATTCTTGCACTCAGTCTCTCAGTCAATGTTTGCAGGATTAATGAATAGGCAGCAATGCTTAACTGCATAACCTTCATTATTTGAGACTTGATTCTTTTTATTTTTAATTTTTATTTATTTTTTAAAGAATACAAAATGGTAAAAGAACATTACAAAATTTCATTAAACAAAGTAATAGGAATCAAACAATGGCTGCTGCACTGCATGATGTTATCTTGAAATTAGTTGTTTAGCTTAACATAGATAAGCCTACAAAAATTGGTTTTAAAAATGTTATTAAAAGAAGAAAAATAGGGGCCAGGGAGATAGCTCCATGACACAAGTGCCTGCCTGGCAAGTGCAAGGTTGTGAGTTCAAACCCTGGTTCAGCCAAAAAAATAAAGAAGAAAAAAATAAAAAAGTAAGCATTAACTGCCCCTTTCAATAGAGAAGCAGAAATGAGCCACACAATTACCCAAACCATCCAGCATATATATATACACATATATATTTCCCTTCTTTCATCCTTTTCCTCTTCCCAGTTGTTCCTTCCCTTTGAACAGATTCTTTCCTTTTCACAGCATCTGTTTTACAGATCAGATTTTATTTACTCTTTCAGATTCTCATACTAGCATGACAATACAATGTTTGTACTTGTGGATCTGTTTTATTTCACATACCAATAGTCTCTGGTTGCATCCATTTACCTATAAGAGCATCAAATTTATTTTCTTTTATAGCTGAACAATATTCCACTGTGTAAAAATATCACATCTTTTTAACCATTCTGCAGTTGATGAGCATTTGGGTTGTTTCTAAGACTTAGCTACCACAAATTGTGCTGCTATAAACATGGGTGAACATGCATTGCTGTAGGATGAGGTTTTCATTTTTTCTGGAAAAATACCTAGGAGGGGGGCTGGCAAGATGTTTCAGCGGTCTAAAGTACCTGTTTAGGAAAGCTTAGGCAACTGCAGGGACTGTAGTTTGATCCCTGACACCATATGCTGTGCCAGCCCCACCCCCAGGGCAGGATGAGCCAGTCATAATACAAAAAGTTGAGCTCAAGGCCAGCCTGAACTATACAGTGAAACCCTGTCTCAAAAAAGGAAAGAAAGAAAGAAAGAAAGAAAGAAAGAAAGAAAGAAAGAAAGAAAGAAAGAAAGAAAGAAAGGAAGGAAGGAAGGAAGGAAGGAAGGAAGGAAGGAAGGAAGGAGAAGGAAAAGAAAAGAAAAAAGACCTAGGAGGGGAATAGCTGACCTGAATGGCACCTTCAATCCTATTCCATTCAACACAGCATAAAATTTAATTTTTAGTCTTAGATCTGTTATGTGTTGTCTACAAAACTTTGGTCTAGTTATTTAAATGCTCTCCTTCCCATTCTCCCTCTAGAAACGAAGGATGTTAGCATCCACCCACAGGTTCTTTTTTTTTTGTCTTTTTGAGACAGGGTCTCACTATGCAGTTCAAGCTGGCTTTGAACTCACTTTTGTAACCCAGGCTGGTCTCGAACTCACATCGATCCTCCTGCCTCAGCCGCCCAAGTGCTGGGATTACAGGCGTGCGCCACCATGCCCGGCTCACCCACAGGTTCTTATAAAGGCAAAATGTTGGCAGCAGGGTAGGCTAAGTACCTGGCATATAAAAGGCCTGTAGATGTTTATAGCATGACCATCGTCCAAGCCTCCCATTCAGTATTTGTGTATCGAAAACTTACTCTGTTACTGCCATGTTCCAGAGTTTTGCTAATGAGCAATAAATAAAATACACAAGGCCTTGCATTTTGGAAAGTTTACACTCAGGTAGAGTAGATACACAATAAACAAAAGAAAAGCAGCATATTGTTACTATAGTGATAATGATAAAAGCTAAGAAGGAAACAGAGTGCTATGACCAACACCACCAGAGAAATGGGAACCTATAAAGTATGCACTTCAATTTTTAAAAAATGTATTGCAGTAAAAGACAAGTTGCCATTTACTTCACCTAAAATGCTTCCCCCTCATTTCAAACCCACTCATCCCATTGTTCTTAGCACTTCCTGAAGCAGTTCCAGAAGTCCTTTCGTGAACATCATTACAGGGTCTGATCAAAAGATAGCGAGTGCTGCTGAGTGCCATCCAAGGCAAAAGCCAGCTCATAAAAACAGTAAGATGTGTCCTCACCCTCCCTATCCCCTGGATCTGGTATTGTATAACCTCTGTTTCTCAAAGTCAAGATGACATTGAAAGGGCAATGTCTGGCATCTGATCAGGACATCAAAGCAGCTACTGTATCACAACTAAAGACATCTAGGACAGAAGATTCTAGAACTGCTTTAGAAGTCAGCAAGAATGGTAGGATAAAACGGAATGAAGTGAGTGAGGGTATTCTAAAGGGGATTAATGGCAATGTGTCTTTTACAATAACAGAATTTTTAACATTTAAATAGCCACTGTACTTGTCAACCACACCATACATATCTGGTGAGGTAATCAAGAAAGATTTCCCTGAGAAAATCATATTTAAATTGCAAGGAGGGGGCTGGGGAGATAGCTGGGTGGTCTAAGCACCTGCCTGGCACAAGGACACAAAATCAATCCCCAGTACTGCATGCCGTGCTGGCCCCAGAACCCCAGCCATGTGCTGAGCTGGCCACTAAAACCAGGCATGGTGGCATTCGCCTATATTCCCAGATCTATGGAGGCTGAAACAGGAGGATCACTATGAGACTGAACTGCACAGCAAGACCATGTATCAAATAAATAAAAATTTAAAATAAATAAATAAATTTCAAGGAGGAAAATGGCCTGTGAGGGGAGAGGGGAGACAGAGAATGGTGACAGAGCAGAAAAGTACTCAGCAGATTTGCTGCACTGAGGCCCCACAGGGTGAACAACCCCGAGTAAGCAGGACGCAATGCGTAGCAATGCCATGACAGAAAGGTCTCCGTAAGCCAGGAACTGTGGACTTGAAGGACGTGGGAAGAAGTCTCAATTCCCTCTAAGTTCAATGAGAAATCTCCAAGAGGTTCTAAGGAGGAGAGTATCATGATTTGAGTTCTATTTCTAGGAAATGACAAGCTTACCATGTGATAATTTAGAAAACTATAAAAAAGGATAGACAGAATTAGAATCTATTGCAGTAGCCCAAGTGGGAAATAAAGGGAAATTGGAGTTAGTGCCAGGAGTGTAGGAGAGAAAAAGAATTTGAAATATATGGAGAGATAGAAAAGTCAAATCTCACTAAGATACCCACTGGAGAACAGACTGTTGTATTCAATGTGAATTTACTCTTGTATATACTTCTCTTTTCCTTTTTTCTTTTCTTTTTTTTTTTTTTTTTTTTTTTTTTTTTTTTTTTTTTTTTTTTTTTTTTTTTTTTTTTTTTTTTTTTTTTTTTTTTTTTTTTTTTTTGTATTTTAGTAAAGGGTCTACAGGGTTTCACTACACAGATTGGACTTGTGGTGATCCTCCGGTTTTCAGTCCTCCAAGCACTGCGATTACAGGTGCGCGCCATTGTGCCCAGTCTCAGTCTTACCACGTCATGTCCTGGGAACGGGGCTGGCACGGCATACTGAGGATGGAACCCCGGGGTCCCTGTGCCTGCCTGAGCAGGCACTTTAGTCCACTGAGCTATCTGGCCAGCCCCCTATCCATTCTTATAACTATCAACAGTGAGCTATTAGGTTCTCTAGAAGGAAATATAATATAGCAATAATTTTTAGATATTAATGTTAAATATTCTTATAACCATTCCATCATTCCCTAGCACCCCACTCCTCAAAAAACTTGCTCAACATACTCTCCTACTTACAACCTTCTTGCCAAATCCTGCAGCAAGATGAGCAGACAAGGAAAAACACTTCATCATTAGGGGCCTGGGAAACAGCTCAGTAGAATAAGCACTGGCCTGGCCAAGTGCAAGGACCTGAGTTCAGTCCCTGGTCTTGCAATCACTCAATCAATCAACCAATATACTTCATCATTAGGGAAACTTAGCTCTTTAGTGCCAACACCAAGCTGAGATGTAATAGGTGAAATCTTATTTTAATCCCACCAAATGCAGTAAAATGTATTAAGCCTCCCCTCTGAAATTTGTCATTAGCTTACCTTGAAGCTTCAAGGGAACCTTGTATAATTTACACCAACATTTTCAAGGTTAACATTCTTTTTTTCAAAATATATAGCCAATCAAACTCATTGGCTTGTAAATGACACCAGCAGATGGCATGAACCGTTTTGTTGCACACATATTGAGGCTAAATTGGATGCAAACTCAAAGATTAAGGTTATTCTGAGAAGAACAAGTAATTTGCTGATGGGATTTTTAAGGCATTTACACCAAAGGAACACGTAAGGAGATATTCCTTGTGATTTGCAAGTCTGGAGCTGAACTCATATCCACTGGCCAAGAGCCCTGTGCATTCACCCAGACCCTCAGTGCAGTGGGAAAGCATGAGAGATACCATCTTTCCCCTGTCAGAGGGCAGATCTACAGTTCAAAATATGCTTTCTGCATATTCTGTCAAAGTGGGGAATGCCGATGTGTCCAATAGGCTCTGCCTCTTCAAACATCCCAGCAGGATTTTATCAGCAAGTCAGAGCAGCGCTTTTGCTGCCCCTATGTGCAAAAATCAGACTAACCCAAGATAGCACCATAAGGAGTCCTCAGTGTCCAGGAGCCTGCAACTAAAAAACCCCAAAGAGCACTTCACCTTGAGGCCCCCCTCATCCTATAGGCTACAGTCCCAGAATTACTTTTTAACTTCTATGCTCAAAATCAGAGAACTGTGCCTGGATTTGACACCAATGAGGTAACTTTCACAGCAGACAACAGAGTGGGCAAAAGCTGCCGAGGACAGTGATTTCTTGTTGCTTGCAAAGATGAAATCTCTGGAAGACACAGAATAGGTGAGTTTTAGAGAAAACTTATAGCTAAAAATTAAAATAGCACCTGCCTTTGACCAGCCACAAGCCTAGGGCCAAGCACTGCCCTCCACACTTCAGGAATTTTATCTCTAATTCTTGCAATAATTCTTCAAGGTAAGTCTTACTATTCTCATTTTATAGATAAGAAAACAAATCTCCATGTACCAGGATTAAGTTTCCTCAGCTTAGAACGAGCAGAGCCAGGATTAGAAATCATGTCTGTCCCTCTCCAAAGACCAGGACTGCCTGAAAGTGTCTTAACCTGCAAAAGCCCATCTGTTTCCACAAAAATGCATCCTTCAAAGTCCGATTAGGTTTTAACAATGAAATCCTAAGCTGAATTTGAGAGGCCCCAAGTACTTTCTTTACATGGTGGGCAGATCACATTGACATTATTTTCATACACATACAAAAAAAGCCAAGTTGAAGGTAACTCTGAGAGGAAGATAAGAGTGATGTGTACCAGCAGGATTCAGGTGACCTATTTTACAAAAGAACCAGACTGAGAGAAGAGATATAGAATTATAGATTTTGGCATATGTGGGGGAGGGGCTGACCCCAAAGCCTTGACTGCAAGCTACATTCTGAGCCCTCTGTTTTTTTGGTTTTTGTTTTTGTTTTTGTTTTATGGCAAGGTCTTGCTCAATTAACTTGCACCAGATAGGCTCAAACTTTAGATCCTCCTGCCTCAGCTGCCTAGAGTGCTGGAGATTACGAGTGTGCATCCCCATGCTAGGCCACATATCTTACTTTTTAAAGAATGTGACAGAGCAGGGCATGGTGGCACACATCTGTAATCATAGCACTCAAGAGGCTGAGGTAGGAGGATCACTGAAAGTTCGAGACCAGCCTGGGCTACAAAACGAACTAAAGGTCAGCCTGAATTGCATAGTAAGACCCTGTCTCAGAAAGAAAAATAAAGATTGTGGCAGATACTGATAACTGTCTTCTATTGTCCATCTCCTTCATTAGAGGGAAGGAAAAAAAAAAAAAACTGTTTTAGCTGCGGTTAGCTGTCCACCCAGGCAATACATTTGCCACGTCTCTTTGCAGCTACATTCCAACCAATGAAATTCTAATTTATGTCTGTTAAAAACCAAAATCTAGACTTTATTCAAAAGGACTATTGCAAAGGGGGTAGAGGAGATATTGCAAAGGGGGCAGGGACCGTAAAACCAGTAGAAGATTTTGAACATAAGATCTACAAGTGGGCTGGGAACTTGGCTTAGCAGTACAGCACTTCTCTTGCACACACAAGGCCGTGAGTTTGATTCCTAGAACCATTTAAAAAAAAAAAATCTAAACTCACTAAGCAAATTGAATGTTTTTCAAGCTGGCATGGTGGTACAGGTCTGTAATTGCAGAACTCAGGAGGCCAAGACAAGAAGATCACTGTGGGTTCAGGACCACCTTGTGTTCCAAAGTGAATGCAAGCCCAACCTGAATTGCATAATGAAACTTGTCTTTAAAAAGACAACAGCAGGCCTGGCGGGATGGCTCAGTGGTCTAAAGCGCCTGCATGGGAAAACTAGGGCGGCCTCTGGGACCATGGTTTGATCCCTGGCACCACATGCTGTGCCAGCCCTGCCCTCGGGGCGGGCTGAGCCGGCCACAAAAATGAGTGAATAAACAAACAAAGGTTCTGAAACAAGAAAAAATAAAATAAATAAAATAAAATTTAAAAAAAAATTTTTTTTAAATAAAAAATAAAAAGACAACAGCAACAGCAACAAAAAGAACATATTCTCATAGAGAGAATTAAGTGTGGATAGCAAGAACTAGCTATAGGGAGGGGGATGAAAGAAAGGCAGGATACATGATACCCAGAGGAGTGTTTCCCTTGAGGCCAGCAGTTTTGTCTGGAGACATCCACGAGAGGACTTGTGTTACTGGCCAGGGTGAGAGAGAGCCAAAGGCCAGGGGCTTAGAAACAGGTAAAAAGATCTTAACCAAAGTTTAACTACTATGCAGATTGTTCCCATTAACCAGTGGGGAGAAACAGCAGAGTTCATCCTTGATAGGCAAAGGATAGGAATTTGGAAGGGCTGTGTCTGATCTCCTCAAGGGAAACAAGAGTGACATTGTTTGCCTTTGTTCTTGGATTGTTGTTGTTTTGGTCTTTTTCTCTTGCTTTTTTTTTTTTTTTTTTTTTTTTTTTTTTTTTTTTTTTTTTTTTTTTTTTTTTTTTTTTTTTTCACAAGATTTCACTATGTGGTCCAGCAAGCTGGCCTCACACTTATGGCCCCAAGTTCCTGAGTGCTGAGATTACAGGTAGGCACCACCTTCAGTCTTATCTCTGTCATGGAAAAGCTGTTTTTTGCAGTAAGCCCTTCCGCATAATGAAAAAAACGATGTTGGGCTTTAACTATTAATGTTTTCCAGGATCACAATGTCCAGGTAAAGTTCAAAACGAATGTAACCTTAAAAAGCACCAGCTTAGCTTGTGTTTCTCCTTCTCAAAGTTGAAATATAGGCATGCGAGGGATGAGAGGACACCCTCAGACAGGAAGAAATCAGGTTCCTGGGTCCCTGCATGCCTCTGGGAATCAGACTGCTCACCTTCCTCTGGACTATCACAGAAATAGAACAGTAAACTTTCATTTGGTTTGCACCACTTTATTTTTAAGTTTCCAAGTACAGAATGAATATAAATATCCATTGCAAAGAAGAAAGTTCTTGTTTGCTTTTGGCATCCTGGTCACTGCAACAAGCATGAAAGATAATATTAAATGCTGAGCTCCCTTTCATGGCGGGGAGCTCACCTTCTTGTTAATGTATGAGCACCTCAAGCACTGAATGCTCAATTGTGGTCTTTTTTCTGTACCACACAGGGAAAAAGTTCTGCTTCAGTTCTTGAAATCCACTAAAGACTTCCTACGTACCTGCCACTGGAATATAAATAAAATGGCAGAAAACAATGCGTGCATGTCTTTACTTCTGATTAAATTAAATATGTAAAGGTAGGCACTTGTGGTATCCCTAGGACTCTTTTAAAAATTGTTAACACAGTAGAATTTTCTACAATTTCATTTAGCCTTTAAGTCAACAATTTTTTTTTTTTTTTTTTTTCCAGTCCTGGAACTTATAAACCCAGGCCCTCCTATGTACTAACCAAGCAGTCTACTAACCAAACTCCATCATCAAACCTATGTTGCCCACGTTGTCCTAAAACTTGACAACCCTCCTGGCCGCCTTCCCCCAGGAGCAGGAAGTATGGGTGCGCACCTGTGCCCTCATTCCTGTGTTGCTTTTTGTCAGCTGAGGTAATGTAGCCACCTGAGCTCCTCACCAAAGGCAGCACTGGTGTGGTGACGCTTGACTAAATGACCAGCTGCCCCTCTGCTGTCAGTGTCTCTGCTCTTTGAATTCCAGAGGCCTCTCTGCTAATTATTTAAATTTCTCCAGCAATCTCAGTAATTTAAATAAGAGGTATTGACTAGTCCATGTTCCTTCAGTGAGAAAATAGCCCGTATCAATACTGCCTAGGAAAGCTGTTCAATTTAATCTAAACAAAGAATGGTTCAAAGTAATCACTGCAGTCCCTTTGAGCCCCTAAATCATTGAATTCATGCCTCAGTTCTTAATGATTTCCAAATACATTTTGAAGAAATTATATATGCTACCCAATTTATAATAATAATAAAGAAGCCTGTAAATGTCATTTCCTAAGTCCCTTTTTTTCTGAAACTTTTATTGTATTGTGACATTATTTTAAATCTCTATCACATGCTGTCCTTTTTAAAAACAAGTCCAAGAAGACGGAGGACCAGATGCCTATCACCATTTCTCAACTAGTAAGTACTCAAAACTTCAAAAACATCTCTTTTCTCTCCCAAACTCCCCCTGCCCTTGCCAATAGCTTTTGAAATGTTGTACTTAGGCTAAGCTTCCCACCGGGAATATTATCAATTAAGAACTCTGCTCCTTTCATTCTCCACTGTAGCTCAAAAAGCCTTTACATATGCAAAGCAACCTCACTTCCAAAAGACTTGAAGCTCCTTGATGGTGTAGAGCATCACTAGGGAAGGTCATCGTTTTTCTATTCTGTTACTAACAAAGAAAATGGTACTAGCGAAGACATAAGAAACTCATTCTGAAAACTTCTTTTCCATTCCCGCTTAAATCTTATCGATCATTACAAAACAAAACAAAAAGGCACCTAGCACTTGGCTGAGCTTACTGATAAGTAGCTTTGTTGCTGGGTTTTGAGGTGCTAGAGCCTCCTTCTGGAGGTCCCTTGTATGTTCTTTCCATCCTGAGCAAAGAATCTGTAAATGGTAACAAGATTTTACATTTATTATCTGGGAGACAGGCTCTGCAGATCGAGTTAAGGCCAAATAAAAGTGTGGTATCTCACCACAGGGTGGAGGACTGGGAAAGATCGCTCAGCAGGAGCTCAAAGGTGACTGTCATTTTCTTGTATCTTCCACTCCTGAGGCTGAGTTGGATCTAAACAATCCTGTCAGAAACCTGCCCCATTCTCTGCAAATTCTCTGCAGGCCGTTGGGAACTGTTCTGCACATGTGTGCTGAGATTTTGTAAGCATGGGCCATACCCACTTTCCCAGCTAGTTGTAGCCAAGCCCTACACCCTTGACTCAGATGCGTTAATGAATCCTTTCTGAGGGCAGTCAGCAGAAGCAGCTCCTAGGAGGGTGTCTGATGTGTATAATGGGATGGGTTGAGTTCAAGGCATTTGAAAATCAGCAGCTGCAGAAAAAGGCATTTTGCGAATTTCCCTTAACTTCCTAAATCCAAAGCCTCCCCAGAAGATCCTGCTGTCCAGAATTTCTCCTTCTGAGCAGGAATTTTATGCCCAGGATACTGACTGAACCCCAAAGAACAGCCAAAGAGAAGGCATCATCCTCTTAAGTGATTGCATAGACATGGTCATAAAACTATCAGATCTTCCATCTATTCTCTTGAGGGTCCATTTATTTTTTCTGGAAAATTATCTAACCTCACAGAAATGCCCCTTTGCCCCTTTCATTCCCTTATTAAAATGGTGGATAATGTAGGCCTCAAATTCTAACCATCTCATTCGATTCATATTTCTTTGTCTTTGGTTGGCTTGGTTTTTTGAGACAGGGCCTCCCTACATAGTCCAGATTGGCCTTGAACTAAAAAGCTCAGGCTAGCCTTGAACTTCTGGGAATTTTCCTGGCTCAGCCTTGCTGATAGAGCCTTTAGTCAGTTGATAAGTTGCAGGGCCCCAGAAAACACCAAAGTTTTTCCTTTGCAATCATGCTTTTCATTTTTAAAAGAAAATCAGTTTCCTTTATTCTTGTGGGGAAGCATGGTTATTTTACCACTGTTTCTTAAAGGCCACACTGCAACTGAGTGACAAGTCTGTAATAGAACATTAACTTTCCACTCTGTGAACGATGCCCCAAAGCCCCATATGTATCACTAGATGATCTAACAGGGTGACATGGCTCGAAGAGCACCATTTCCCATCCCAACATCACACTGAAAGTCCCTTTCCAGTACACGCATCAAATTTATTCAGATCTCCTGGACCACTAACATTTGTCCACCTTCAAACTCGTCAGTTAGCTGTACCCATCAGGGTTGTTTCTAGCAACACCAAAGGCCATGGCCCCTGTTAAACAAGAGTGCTGTATCAGTCTTTAAACATCTGGCAACCCCTTCATTTGGGACAGATGCACAACAGAACCTCCATGGCCTGATGAACATCTTCCAGGGATGATGTTTCTGGATGTCTCCTCATATTACATTCAAATATAAAAATCTCAGCTTTTCACCCTGATAGCTTGGTTCTCTCTTAGACTCAACTACTACTCTCTTGTAGTGATCAACAAACTCTTACCTTTCCTATACTCCTTGACTACTGAATTCCTTTACCACCTATAATTTTAGGCTCTGGCCTCTCACACTCTGTACCTCACAGGGCAAATCATATTTTGATGGTTACTCAGAAATGCCAGAGGAAGAAATCTTATGGTGTGCAGATGAAATATTATTTAGGCATAGATGAGTGCTTAAATCATAAGATTCTTACATAGTCTGGATTTGGTATGCAATTGGGTAAATGACAATTTGAAGCTAATTTCTGTTTTTCACAAAGCTTTAGACCCAGGTGTGGTGGCACAGAGCTATAATCCCAGCATTCAGAGGCTGAAGCAAAAGGATGGTGAGGTCCAGGCTAGACTCGGCTACATACTGAATTTGGGGCTGGCCTGAGCTACACAGTGAGACCCTATCTCAAAAACAAACAAAACTACACAGCTTACAAAGTTAATACAACAGTTTTTCAGAACTACACAACAAACTCTGCAATTTATCAGCTACTATTAATTGATAACACTCCATCAATTATTTTAACAGGGCATAACACAATAGACATTCAATAAATAATCATTAACTGAAAGAATCTTCGGCTTCTGTGGTATGACATATACTGTCTCTGTCCCTGGTGCATGTTACAGAACACATAATACCCTTGGAATTTTTAACATGATAAAACTGTCTCTCTTTTTTTGGATGATCCTTCAGCATATACTAATGAAATGATTTGGGGTGAGGACCCTACAGAGCCTCAGACTGGGTCTGGCCTCCTGAAGGACAAGTGATTAATTATCTGGAAATTTTCAAGGCCAGGGAGATAGCTCAGTGGCTTAAGCACAAGTCCTGAGTTTGATCCCCAGTACCATACACACACACACACACACACACACACACACACACACACACACACACACACAATAGTTTTTTAAAAAGCAAAGAAGTGAAAGGTAAGGATAAAGGCTGGTGACCAAGATTTATGCACACTCTTGAACATCAAGATTTGATGCACTTCCAGGATGCTGAACATGTGCGATGCTCCACAACCCCCAAACCTTACTCCGTGGCCTCTTCAGCTGACTGTTCATCTGATATCTTCTATGATAAGCTGGTAAATACAAGTGAAGGGTTTCCTTGATTTCTATGAGCCACCCTAGAAAACTTTTAAGGCCAAGGAGGAGGGATCATGAGAACTGCACACCCTACCAGTCACAAGCACAGGTCCCTAGCTAGGTGATCATGGCATCTGAACTCAGGACAGCCTCATGGAACTATGCCACACTACTCTATGAGACTGGACACTAGCTCCAGTCAGATAATGTCAGAAATGCATTATAGGACACCCAGTGTGTACTAGAGAATTGTTGGGGCAGGGCACACCACAAATCCAACCAGAGAACAATTCTCCATATTGTGAGAGGAGAGAGAGAAAAAGATTTGTTTTCCTTCATAACCTCTAAGCAGTACCGTTTGTATCTCTATGTTTGGAATGAAAATACCTGCTCCCCTAAGAGCTGGTTCTCCAAATTACTAAGATCATATATAGGAGCATTTTAATCTATAGAATACGTCAAAAGAACAAAATTTTTTGTGTTTGCTTGTTTTTTATTTTTTGAGATGGGGTCCTGCTCTGCAGTCCAAGATGACCTTGACCTCACTACATAGCCTAGGTTGGCTTCAGCTCTGAATCCTCCTCCCTCAGCCTCCTAAATTCTGGGATTACAGCTGTGCACCACCACACCTGAGGCGTGGATGTTCTTAATTAGATGCATCCTGTTGGACACATTTCCTAACCTTGCTGAGATCACTTTCTCTTTTATAAAATGGAATTAATATTAATCATGAAAATTAAGTCAGGCAGGGTACACGTTGTGCTTAGCAGCATCCCAAGCCCTTAGCAGGTACTATGAAAAGGTAATGAGTTTTTTCATCTTCTATAAATGAAGGAGAAAGTTTATTTTATCTGGTGACACTCATCTAATTCCAAGGGAAAGTAGCAGATTTTTATAATATGCATGGACTGTCCACATTAGCTTTACTCTTTTCCTCTTCTTTTTAGAAAAATGATACAGGAAAAAATAGAACTTCCAAACCATTACTGTAGATGTGGTCTACAGTAATGTAGTGGTCTCACAATATCAATGAATGAAACTGAGGCTGAAGCTTTCAGCAGTAATTTGTATGCAAAATTAAAACATGGTTTCCATATGGATCAAACTACAATTAACACACAGTATTACAAGTATAGATGCCTTGCTAATATGGATCCTATTGGGCAAAGAGTCACAAAGCAAGGGTATATTGACAAATCAAAGGAATTTTTGGAAAAGGGGGAGGAGTATGAGCACAGGTGTCCTGGTCATCCACCTGCATGACTGATGTCTGTCTGTTTGCACTGATCCAGATAGTGCTAGTTATAGTTTTTTTGGTTTAATGTATTCAGTGCAGGGTCTCACTATGCAGCTCAGACTCATAGTGATCCTCTTGTCTCAACCTCCCCAGCAATGGGATTACAAGCGTGGGTCACCATGCCCCATCTCTGTTACTGGCTCAGTGTACCTAGGGACGAGGCCATTGCAGCATGCAGTATATAATCTTAAATTGTTGTTTATCTTCTAACCTGGCTATTGCTTCTCCACCCTTCAGCTTGTCTCTCCTTAGATTTGGAGAGCATCTCCAAATCGGCCCACAGTCCTGATGCTTTGATTTCTGGTACTGATGTTCAGGGGCCAATACCTCTCTGACTGTATAATAATTTCTAGAATAATATATTATCAGCTATCTGTATTAGTACAGTAGGGGGAACCCCAATGCTGGCCAGAAAATAAGTTCCTTCAACACTTGACACCACAAGGTGGGCATGGTGGTACACACCCGTAATCCCAGCACTTGGGAGGCTGAGGCAGGAGGATCAGTGGGAGTTCGAGATCAGCCTGCGCTACAAAAGTAAGCTTAAGGCCAGCCTGAACTGCATAGCGAGACCTTGTCTCAAAAAGACAAAAAAAAAAAAAAAAAAAAAAAAAAAAAAAAAAAAAAAAAAAAAAAAAAAAAAAAAAGACACTTGACATTACAAATGTTAAAGTAAGATAAAACAGAGACCAGATCTGAAGAAACCCTGAGCAGACAGCACCAGGGCGGCTTACCAAGTAAACGCAGGTCTCGCGTGACTGGCAAACAGAAGCAAGACTTCCCTTGCATTTTCTTTTCTTAATGCCTATGTTCAAGAAAAGCAGACTCAAATTCGACCAGGCAGAAGCACCCAACAACTCATCTAAGTAGGGGCTTCCCAAAAGGAGAAAGCAATTCAGATGACCGCATGACTGTACCCACATCTTTGCTCCACCTCTCCGCATCCGGTAGAAGCCCCCACTTGTTCCTTCCCCCTCCTGAGGAAACACTCCTGGTGTGGAGCAGCCCAGCTCATAAATCATGATTTGCTCAAATAAACCCTTTAAATTTTTATTATGTTCCAGTTTACTTTTTAACAGAGAATACCCGCCTCCCCCAACACCAGCACTTCCAGCCTTATGCCCCCACCTTACATTGCACAACAATAACAGGGCCAAGGAGCTATTTACCAACTTCACTTATATCCAATAAAATTATCCTTTACCAGGCATTGCACCAAGTTAACTGTTTTCTTTCTCTAAATAAGGATTTAAATTTCAGCTCACCGGAAAAACACACAAAGGCAAGCCTTTTGTGAAATGATACCAGCTAAGCTGGTATAGGAAGGTCAGAGTCTGGGTGGGAAAAAGAGGGAAACTTGAACCCAATTTCAATCTCAGGTTTCATCTGAGAGTAATAATTCATCAAAAACACACTAAATGTCAGGTTTCCTTGGATTATTATTCACCTGGCCACAAGACCGATTTTCAGGATGATCCTGAATGGAGATACTACACAATTTGCATTGGGGAGAAACTGGCTTATACCAACAAATGTGAAACAATGGTTCCAGTACTCCTTCAGAAGCTTTGATTCTGTTTTTCTGGAAGCTATAAAAAAGAAATCCTTTTTTGTGGCTGTTATTTTGCTTTGTTCCCTGGTTTGTATTGCTTCCATTCTAAGCTCTGTCTTAGAAGAAAAGCTTTATCCTGAATACCTATTAGCAAAGGAGAGGGAGTTCTTAGGATCCCTACATAAAAGAATTCTCTAAAGAGATGCCCTGTTGGCCTTATGTGTTTATACTTCTCCAGGTGACTTGATCCTCAAAACCTTGGAAAAAAATTGTAAGATGTGGGAAGAAGTGAAGAATCTTCACGATCACTCAATTTAGTAACAAGAGAACTTTGGAATTCTTTTTTAAAGATATTAAAAGAGATGGAGCAGTCCACTAAAACAAACAAGCTACTTTATTAAGGATCCGCCCTTAAAAAGTAGTTGACAGCTTCCAGGCTCAGCTGCTAGCAACAAAGAAAAGGACTCGTTTGCACAGCTGTTGCCTTAAGCTCTCAGTAACCAAAGGCTAAAACTTTAGCTTGAATCTAGAGGGAGGAAAACAGTAAAAATCGCTGATACCAAGGAAGCACATGAAGCAGCAAAAATGACGGGAGGTCGGAAGCTTCTTGCAAAGTGTAAACTGCACGGGAATCCGAAGGAAAGCAACGCTCACTGCTGGTCATGAGCTGGGCAGAGGGCAGCTCACAGAGACCGAAAGTCAGTCGCTTCCCAGCTCACACAGCAGCTAGAGTGCTGGTCTGCCAGCCAGAGGAATCCGTGGCCCAAGGATTCAGGGCTGGAAAAGGCCTTCTTGCTTCAGTGTTCTGAAGCTGGAGACCAATCAGCCTGATTTGCACTATGAAATCCTAGGGCCAGCAAGAAGTCAATTTAAGGGAGGGCCAGCCTGGAGTTTTTTCTGGTAACTTCTGGAGTCCACTTTAGGAAACTTTCATGGGTGGCAGGTCAGATTCACTTGCCCTTTTAAAATATTTTTCTTGCCTTTTTTTTTTAATTTAAACAATAACATCTCATAAAAAAGTAGTGTTTTATAAGTAAAGCGTATAACTATGGAACGTAAGCAATCAACTAGTTTAGGCTATTATTTATGAACTATCATTTCAAAGGAGGTTGAGGCGTCTATACAATAGAAGATAAAATTCTAAAACATTTGAACGTTAAATCAAGAGGGGAATAATAAAATGGGGGGGTGCAGATGTTAACAGGAGCACCCCTTCTTGGAAGAGGGAAGAGAAAGAATTGTAACAAAAAACACAATCTTCCTCCGCCAGGCCAGCAGTAACAGGCAGAAGAAAAATTTAAATTCAATTGCAGCAAATTCACTTCATATATATTTCATTCACCGACAAGCTAAAATAGAAGCACTGATGGAATTTCCGGTGCAGTTTTAGTAATACTCAACAAACATTCATGGAACACATCCTCTGCACTGGCCTGCTTTGAAGGGTCTCAGAATCTAATGAGAAAGAGAAACATAATCTCAAGACAATGTGATCAGCCTTGGTTGCGTTTCTTTCCATAAGAGTCATGTCAGAGTATTTATGAGGCTTGAAAAAGCAGTTCTGCCTTTGATGGAAATAAGAAAAGCAAGAAACCCTTTATTTATTTGTTTGTTTGTTTGTTTGTTTGTTTTTAATGTATTCAGTACAGGGTCTCACTACGTGGATAGGATTCATAATGATTCTCCTATTTTTAGCCTCCCCAGCGCTGGGATTACAGGCACACGCCACCACTCTCAGTCTCAATCGCCATCTCAGTGCACCCCAGGGGTAGGGCCAGCACAGCATACTGGGAAGGAAGCCCTTTTTAAACAGACAAGTGAAGTCATCCTTTCTAATTTTAAGAGGACAACTGAGTGTTCTACACTTGATCTTAGCCAAAAGGCGGGGAAGCAATTTAAGTGTTCTAATATAGAGAATAAATGTGTGTAAAGGTGAAATTAAAGTGAGTTGTATAAGAGGTCTCCAGAGAAACAGATCGATGGGACATGTGTTTATGGACATACATTTTTTTATCGGGAGGGAGAGATTTGTTACAAAGGATTACCTCCCATCATTATGGCTGGTTATGGAAGCTGACAGATCTGAAATCCACAGGATGGGCTAATAGGCTGTAGACATGGTTCCAGTCTACAGGCAGTCAGCTGGGGAATTTTCTCTTGCTCAGGAGAAACCAGAGCCTGTGTTTCCTTCTAGTTTTCAACTGATTTGATGAATCCTTCTTCCCCCACACATTTTGGAGGCAAATCTTCTTCACTCAATGTTGGCTGATTTCAATGTTAGTTCTACTCCAAATGCTATCATAGACACACACAGAAGATAGCTGGGGCCCTTGGCCAACTAAATTGTCACATAAGCTTAGCCATGTCAGACACTCAGCATAGTGTATTTATAAGCTTCAGGCAATTGAGAGAGAAAAAATAAGATTTTGGAAATCAAGGAATACAATAGTAAAAGGGAGAGCATTATGAAGATAATATCCAGATTTCTAGTGTGAACAAAGCCAAGTATAAAAAACAACCAGTTAGATGACCAGTAGCTTCTAATGTTATATTTTGCTTCTTTTTTTTTTTTTTTCTTCCCAACAAGTTCAGGTTTCTAATGCCTATTCCCAATTTTTTTTCTGCATCATTCATTCCTATAAAAACCACTGTATTTACAGAGGAATTTAATTAAGCAATTTTTTTCCTTTCTTATTTTATGTATTTATTTTTTTCTTGTTTCAGAACCTTTATTTGTTTATCCACTCATTTTTATGGCCAGCTCAGCCCGCCCGGAGGGCAGGGCTGGCGCAGCTTGTGGTGCCAGGGATCAAACCGTGGTCCCTGCGGCCACCTGCAGGCGCTTTAGACCACTGAGCCATCCTGCTGGGCTCCTTGTCTGAAGCTCCTGCTTAGAAAAGCTTAGGCAACTGCAGGGACTAAAGTTCAATCCGCGGCACCACATACTGCACCAGGCCCACCCCCCAGGGTAGGCTGAGCCGGCCATAATATAAAAAATAAAAATAAAAAACAAGGTGATAGGAATTCAACAAGGGTTGTTATATTGCATATGGTTGTCCATTAAGCTTTGTCTGTGAGAATGCACATTACATTTTTCCATCTGGTTAAGATGAATTTACTTAACTTCTGGATAATTACATTAATAACTTGGCCTCCATTCTTTGGAGGTTTTTTTGCCTCCACTGTTATCCAAATAAAATGCATAAACCTGTGAACAAGGAAATAAAAAAAAAGGCAAGAAAGATACCAATAATGTTTCTGAAACTGACATAGATGGGTGAACGACAAATCAGAGGAAAACAGAAATCAAGAAGTACCTAAATTCTCCCATGAAACCCCAAAAGGGTTCAGCAACTGGAGAAAAAAAAGGACCTCTGAAAAGAAGGACAAAATGTTCCAGTAGGGCAGAAAGCAGGCCTATTTGTTGAAAGTCTTCTGTAGAAAGCAAGTCTCTAAATCCACTCTCCAGCTCTCCTGAGCTAGTGGGGTCTACCTGTCACCAGCCCAGCAGAACACCGGAGGTTTTCTCTTTGAAGAAATCTGATCAAAGAAAATAGAGACTTGAGAATAATGGAGCAGGAGGTAGGGGGCGTGTGCCGTAATGAAAACTGGAAATAAGTGAGAAAATCTCCAGTCTGAGAAGCAAAGTCTTTCAGCACCTTTTTCTCATGTGTCCACAGAACGCAGGAAACTTACAGTATAAACATCAACCAGGATGAAAAAGTATCCAACTTCAGACAGACTATAGAGGAGAAAGATCTTCAGAGGCTGACAAATAAAAAATCTCCCATTGAAAGAGCTGTGTCTTATCCTAATCAGCCTTTAGCAAAGCTAGCACTTGCCACCCCCCCCCCAGAAAACATGGGGCTTTCAGGTGGATTTGCAGATCCACAGGGGTTTGCATGTAGCCTCCCCAAAATTTGGGTGTTGAAACTTAATGGCCAACATGATGTTCTGAAGAGGTTGAAAGTTTAACATGTTATCAGAGCAGAGGGGCTCTTTTCCGCATGAATGCAGTTAAGATCCTTATGAAAGAAGCTTCCCACAACTGTTTAGCTCTCTTGCACTCTAACCTTCCACGAAAGGAGAATGTAGCTTTGCTTCCCTCCAGCTGATACAGCCATAAGGTGCCATCTTGAAAGTGGAGATTGGGCCCTCTCCAGATAACTGAATCTGCACCAGGGCCCAGGGACTGAACTTCTCAGCCACCAGAACTCTGAAGGAATGCATTTCTGCCCTGTATAAAAACTACTCACTCTGTGGCATTTTGTTATAATGGCCCAGAGTATCACAGGGACTTACTGTTAAATATGGAGCTACATAGCATTGCATATTTCAAAATCTTTTTATAGGAAAATAGACATCAATGCAAGATGCTTGTTTTCTAAAAACAATATTAGAGAATAATAATTTATAGAATTAAAATGATAGAAACCAAAATATTAGTAAAAGTATTGGATGATATTACATATTGTGCACAGGTATTAAAATAAGTTGTATCCCAAAATATGTGCAATTATCATGTCAATTAAAACTTTAACATATATATTACTACTTGTGCACTAACCAACTGAAAACTCATAAGTATGTTAGAAAGAGAAAAAAAAACTATTCCTAAATGAAAAATGAAAATAATAAAATATATGGAAAATTAAAGGGCAGGAAGGAAGGAAGGAAGGAAGAAAGGAAGGAAGGAAGGAAGGAAGGAAGGAAGGAAGGCAGGCAGGCAGGCAGGCAGGCAGGCAGGCAGGCAAGCAGGCAGGCAGGCAGCCAGGCAGGCAGGCCGGCCAGGGAGAGAGAGCTCAGTGGACTAAGCACCTGCTTAAGCAACTGCAGGAGCCAGGGTTCAATCTCTGGCACCACATGCCATGCTGCGCAGGCCCCTGGGTGCTCAGTGCCAGCTGCTGAGACCAGGCGTGGTGGCGCACACCTGTAATCCCAGTAGTGGGGAGGCTGCAAACAGGAGAATCACTACGAGCACAATCCACATAGTGAGACCCTGTAACCCTGTTGACCCTGTCCTAAATTAAAAGCAAGCAAACAAACAAAAAACAGTGCAACTACATAGAAAGGCAAACAAGGAAAGCTAAGCAACTATTTCATAGGGAAAGAGTAGATAAAAGGAAAATGTGTTCATAACATAGTATATAACTCAGATAAAACTAGTATTTTCACAGCTCTTTAAGAGTAAGTACTGAATACAGCTCAACAAAAAAAGTTACAATATTTTATTAGGTAGATGAATAACAAGATAAAGTGTAAGAGGAGCAGGAGAAATAAGAGCTAAATTCTCAAGCTACACACTAAAACATTAATATTTTCTGCTTATATTTGTTCTGTTTTGTTTGTAGGGTAAGGGATCAAACCCAGGGCCTTCACAATGAGCTGCACTACCAGGCCTTTTGAAACAGGGTCCCGCTAAATCTCTAAAGTGCCCAGTCCAGTTTGGATGTATGATTTGCCTACCTCAGCCTCCTAGAGAGCACCACTAGCATATGTGACAGGAAGTTAACAGCTAATGCTTAAAACTGGATACTTACAAAATATCAGCAGGCAAAATAGCTCAGCGGTCTAAAGCGTCTGCTTCAGCAAGCTTAGACAATCTCAGGTGAGCCCAAATGGACCACGGATTGATCCCAGGCACCACATGCCATGTCAGCCCCGCCCCGAGGGTGGGCTGAGATGGCCATAAGAGGTAAAAAATAATAATAATAATAAAATATCAGTAAAAAGCATGATGCTCACGCCTGTAATCCCAGCACTCGGGAGGCTGAGGCAGGAGGATTGGTGTGAATTCGAGACCAGCCTGGGTTACAAAAGTGAGCTCAAGGTCAGCCTCAACTGCATAGGAAGACCCTGTCTCAAAAAGACAAAAAAATAAAAATAAAAAGCATGTCAAGAGCAAAACTTGCTCCTTTAGAAAAGGAAAAGGAGGGAGGTAGGAAATATAGGTCAGTGGCATGAGCACCTGCCTGGCAAGTGCAATGTCCCAAATTCAATCCCTGGTGCCACAAAAAGAAAGAAGAGACAAAGAAAGGGATTAAAGGTGAGGTATGTGTGTGTGTCAACTCTCCACAAGAAATGTAATCATTATAGAATGCACATATGTACTGATAAAAACTAAAAAATTTTTAAAAAGAAAATGGAGCTTTCCATGGTAGGCCAAGCCTGGTACTCTCAAAATGGGCCAGCTTATGAAACTATGGAAAGTGATGCTGGTCCTGGCTGGATGCTACTCTGGATACAAAGCGGTTGTCACGGAGAACATTGATGACCTCAACTCCATCCACCCCTACCATCCTGGCCTGGTGGCTGGAATTTACCACTGTACCCACAGAATGACAGTTACCATAGGAAAGAAGGAAATTGTCCAGAGGTCAAAGACCAAGTCCTTTGTGATGGTTTATAACTATAGCCACCTCTGCCCCTCAAGGACAGCAACAGAGACTCAGCCCTCAAGTGCAAGACCCTTGGGGTAGAGGGTGAAAGCTAAGTTCCAAGCGAGATAACAGGCAGACAGCAACAAGGGCTTCTTCCAGGAGCTCTGGTGTTACACACTTTCTGTTTCCATAGTTAATAATTGTTTTAAACAGAAAAAGAATAAGGAGTAAATAAAAGTGAACTGTTTTTGTTAATTTAAGCCTTCTAAAATCGTTAACCTTTTATAGTGTTCCCGTATTAGTTTGGTTTAAAAAAAAAAAAAAAAAAACTTTGATAAGAAACTAAAATTTAAAAAATCAACTCCAACATAGCCAAATTTCAGTCAAGGTTTTGAAATTTCTTCTAACAGCGATTTCCTCTTTCCTGTTTTCTGACTCTGGAGATAGGACAAGGGACATCTTCAGGCTTTCTCTCTTGTCCCATTGTCAAAGCAGCAGCTCTCTGTTCCCCTCCTGAGATTCTGGACTTCATATTGAAAAGGACAGATGGGAGGGAGTCACTAGGACCATTTTTCTAATTCTGCCTTCAGATTTGTTGCCTGGGGTTTCATTTCCACAAACAGGGGCTCTTTGGGCATCATACTTCCATTTATTCAATCATTCATTCATCCAAACAAAATGTTTAGTGAATTGCTTACATACAGCCAGATAGTATAGAGGAGGATTAACATTTCCACTTGGTAGTTTGTTTGTTTGTTTTATTTTGGAACTGTCGATCAAATTCATGACCTGTAGTTGCCAAGCAGGCATTGTGCTATTGAGCTGTCTCAGTGGCCCCAGATTAACTTTTAAAAAGACATTTTCATTACTACATTTTTTCTTTAATTTTTATTCTTGTTTCAGAACCTTTGTTTATTCACTCATTTTTATTGCCGGCTCAGCCCGCCCCAAGGGCAGGGCTGGCGCAACATGTGGTGCCAGGGATCGAACCGCGATCCCTGAAGCCGCCCAAGCTTTACCAAGCAGGCATCTTAGACCACTGAGCCATCCCGCCAGGCCCAGTACATTTTTATAGTTCATAATAATTACATGTATCACAGGGCACTGGTATATGTTGATACATAACACATCTCAATTCTTTTTATTTCCTCTTCTCCTCTCCTTACTCCTCTTTCTCTTACTATTGCAACTCTTACAATTAGTATTCCTCTATCCATACTAAAGAATTATGATGTTTTGAAGTTTATTATAATTGTTGTGTTTTCATCATTAATTAGGAAAGACAACCTTTTGTGTTATAGCAATTGATTAAGATGAGAATAAACTACATTATTTTAAGAGAAGTGCTGAAATTTCCTTTCCAAAATTAGATCGAGTCAGTTTAAATGTTTCTCTTACCCAACTTACTAGTAGGCTTTCTTGTCACAAAGAAAAATGTTAGCATTTATCTCAAAGAGTTATCTAACTCCTGCTGATGATTGATGAGAAAACAGACTTGTATGTTCCAATCTCAGGAGAGAAGGGCACACTTACAGGGTACATTATAGCATTTTGAAGTCTTAATTGATGTACCATCACCCCATCTCACCCCACTGCCCTCCTCAAATCTAGGCAATTTAGCAGTGAAATACATCAACGTCCTAAAGGATCATTCATATGGCAGAACCAAAGTACAAAAGAGACATTCTTGTCTTACTTAAGTAGTCAAAGTCTGGAGGTAAACAACACATTTAGAAGTAATCCTTTCCCACCTGTTTTTCCCTTCTTAGCTGAACTGGAAAAAAAAAAAAAAAAAAAAAAATCAGAGAGGATATAGTAATATAAAACACTGCTGAAAGGCCCAGGATCCTACTCACTGCTACTTTTCCTTCTCTGTCTCCAAGAGAGGGAAAGGAAACCTCCCAGGCTTGGATCAGAGCCGAGGAGAACTGGACAGTTCTTCTGCCTGGACCTTTAGGAGGTGCACCTATGCAGGAAGGTAGTGGAAAAGAGGGCTGTTTAGATGTCAAGAATAAAGGTAGCCAGGTCCGGAGGGATGGCTCAGTGGTCTAAAGCGCCTGCTTAGGAAAGCTTGGGCGACTGCAGGGACCGCGGTTCCATCCCCAGCATCACATGATGCACCAGCCCTGCCCTCAGGGCAGGCTGAGCCGGCCATAAAAACAAATAAACAAACAAACAAAAGTTCTGAAACAAGAAAAAAATTTAAAAAAAAAAAAGGAATAAAGGTAGCCCAGGACAAAGGCACTGAACAGAAGTGTGTGAGACCTTCAAATTTTCCTTTGCCCTCATATGTCTACAACATATTTTTATATCTTCCAACATAACCCAGTGTAATATAAATTTTTTGGCTTAGGCTACAGTCCAAGGTTTGGTTCGATACCCAGATCCTAAACTGAAATACCATGGTCATTCTGACATGTAAATGAGGAAGACAGTACATACGAATATGCACTTTCTGTTATTCATATTTCCAGCAATAGTAGAAAAATATAGTGGAATTCAACATGTGTTGCTTATTGAACAGAATATGGAAATCGACCCAGGATATAAGCTAAACCCTTGAGGATAAACACCGTGATTTGACTCTTAAGTGATCTTGCAGCCTATCACTGAGTTAGAAGATTTGTGGTTGCAGGAGTACAGGATTTGGCCTCTGGATATTATTGTATCCAGTTAAGTATTTTATGCCAAGAGGGAGATAGAGCACCCAAAATAACAGAGAACAAGGACTGCACTAGTCTTCCAGAAGCATCCATAGAAATGTTAGTGAGCCTAATTACTAATAAATGCTGGTGGTGGCTTTTTGTTGTTGTTGTTGTCTTTGTTTTTCAAATTAGGTCTATGTTTTGTGACATAATTTAGGGAGAGTGACTTAATTTCTTAGTGGCTACTATCCCTTACTAGAACAATCTAAGGTTGTACAAAATCGAACTACCTTAGACCTCAGCACTCCCTAAGAAGGGAGAGTTGGCTAAAATGTGAAGATTCTGAAAGATTTTAAACTCATGACAAGGAGACAATGCAGTACAGGGAGGATTGGGTCATATGCCTGGAGTTAGGACCCTTAGTATCTCTCTGAAGTTACTGTAAGTGACGAAGTACCTGGGAGTTCACAGAGCTGAAGCTCAAAATAACTGGAATCAGTGGAAATTGGACAAAATTATGGATTCTACCAACAGGAAGAAAAAGGTCTCCAAAGACACATTCAATTGGGATGCAAAGAAGAAAAATTTTAAATTATTTTTTCCTTGTACATCTGAGTTTGGGTTGAAGGAATTCTGTTACTATGTTCCAATAAGGAAGAATAATTTAGTCTCTCTCAATTTTTATTTCAAAGGTCTTTTATTTTTTTATTTTTTTTAGAATTTTTTTATTTTATTTTTTTTTCTTGTTTCAGAGCTTTTGTTTGTTTATTTATTTATTTTTATGGCCAGCTCAGCCTGCCCTGGGGGCAGGGCTGGCACAGCATGTGGTGCCAGGGATCGAACTGCAGTCCCTGCAGCCACCTAAGCTTTCCTAAGCTGGCTCTTTAGACCACTGAGCCATCCTGCCGGGCCCTCAAAGGTCTTTTAATTTAACATTTGACATCAAATTTGTTCTTTTTTTTTTTTTGCTTCCAACAGCTCTTTGGGAGTGACCCCATCATCATTACATTCTTTTCAGTAACCTAAAGTCTGATCTTAAAATCAAGAGAGAGGTACAAATGTCTATTTCTATAAGAAAACTTCTTTTTACTGCACTCCTGATATCAGATCTGTGGGTTTTTCCTACACCAAGCAATAATACAATTCTCTACAGACACCAACTGGTATCCTAGAATTTAAGTCAAGTCTGCCAGCATCTACTTGGAGATGGCATGAGATCCCAGAGGGTTCAGTTGCACAAGACTGTGTCCCTAACCTGTGTGTCCTACTCATATCAAAACTCCAAGTTATCACTTGTATTTAAAGAACTGGCTATAAGCCAGAGCTTCTAACAATCCCCTCTTATAATCACTCATTTATTACAGTGTCTCAGAGACCTGATGAAAGTATTTTACTTACTATTTCCTTTTTATTATAAAAAAGAATGCAGGGGCTGGCGGGATGGCTCAGTGGTCTAAAGCGCCTGCTTAGGAAAGCTTAGGCGGTGGCAGGGACCACGGTTCAATCCCCGGAACCACATGCTGTGCCAGCCCCACCCCCAGGGCAGGCTGAGCCAGCCATAATAAATTAATAAATAAATAAATAAATAAAGTTTACACATTAAAAAAAGAATGCAATTCAAGAACAACTAAATAGAAATAATGTGTAAGGGTTAGAGAGTCCAGAATTTCCACATCATCTCCAGAGGTCAGTAATCTCAATGCGATCATCAACCTAGAAACCCAATAAACTCAGCCCTGTGAGATATTATGGAGATTTCATTACACAGGCATGATTGAATCAATCATTAACAATTGGTGATTGATTCAACTTTCAGCACTACCCATTTCTGGTACAGAGGAAGCTGTAGCTAAAAGTCCCAACCCTCTTAACACAAGACTGGTTTCCATGGGAACTAAACCCCATCCTGAAGTTACCTAGGCACCTCTAGCTATCAGTCACCTCATTTGACATGTAAAAAGGCACATGGCATAGAAGATATTAGGGCAATGAGAATGAGTCTTTTAGAGTCTTCTAGAACAAAAAGCCCATGGTGCTATACATATTGCAGGTTAATCACCACTGTACTAAGATTTAGGAGTGGACTGCCAGAAAACAGGCACAAAGATGACTTACATAAATAATTATGAATCATAATATCACACTATTCAAATCAGGGAGAAAAGAAAATATCTTAAGCATGTATTGCAACAGGGAGGGAGCTGATAGCCAAGAAAATTTTTATGTTGAACCCACTCCTAGGAACTTTACTTCCTGAGACAACCTCTCAGGAAGTTAAGAATCATTTCCCATTCAGCAAACAGGTAATTCTAAGCCAGACATGGTATTAGGAAGGCATTAGTTTAATCAAGATAATAAAATATTTTCTGATACCAAGTAGGGAAGACAGCCAGTATAGTGTGCTAATTGCTGTGAGAGGTTAAGTGCAGAGCTAATACTGGGAGATGAAAAATCCTCAGCTCTGATGAGGGGAATGTGGATTGGAAAATAGCACCAGGATTTTCACTCAAACTGGATTCAAAATGTGTTGAGCAGAGAATGGCCTTCCCAGTAGCACTAACAGAGTAAGTGCAGGCAAAACTGGATGGAAAAGCATAGTGCATTGGGGAACATGGGACAGAAAGCATTTGTGTAGACCAGAGAGGTGTTGTTTTGTCCACTTTGTCCTCATGGATATAAAATGTCTGATGCCCACTTTGGCTTATGATTCCAGAGGACTCAGTCTGTGGTTAGCTGGCTCCAGTGCAGAAACAGGATGGCAGGAAAGCTATATTCAACTCATGCAGCCAGGAACTGCAGAGAGAGGAAAAAGGGAGGATCTGGGGATACAAATACCACTTCTGGCTCATGGCCCCAGTGACCTACTTCCTTCAACCAACCCCACCTCCTAACAGCAAATGAACTGCTGAACCCATCAGTAGATGAATTCATGGGTGAGTATAACATCCCTCATACCATGATCCAATCACCTTCCAAAAACCACCTCTAAAGATGAAACTCTGGGGGACCATTTTAGATCTGAACCATAGCAGGTGTTATATCAGAGCCAAGTGTGATTATATTATGAGAATCCATGAAAGCACAGTGCTGTGGTTTCATTGTGTCCTTCAAAAGAGCATGTGCTGGGAACGTAATTCTCAAATGCATATGGCAGTGATATTTGAAGGTGGATCTTGAAGTAATTAGAATAAGGAGGGATCAGGAGGGTAGGGCCTCCAGGATGACTTCAGGGGCCTTATAAGAAGAGAAAGAGGGCTGGGGGTTTAGGTGCCTGCCTGGCAAGCACAAGGACCGGGGTTCAACCCTCTGCCTCACGTTCCATGCCAGCCCCAGATGCACCATGCTAGCCAAAACCAGATGTGATGGTTCACACCTATAATATCAGTGCTTGGGAGGCTGAGACAGGAGGATTACTATGATTCCAAGCTGTGCAATAAAACCCATACCAAATGATAAACAAATGATTAAGATAATAAAAAAAGAAAAAAAGAGATTAGAACTAACTCTAACCTTAGCCCCACTAGACTGTGATTTAAGACATAGAGAGAGGCATAACATTTTTTATTAAGCATTCAATCATTCATTACCTTTTTTTTTTTTTTTTCTTTTTTTTTTTGTGTGTGTGTATCTCTTTAAGACAGGGTCTCGCTACGCAGCTCAGGCTGGCCTTGAGCTCATTTTTGTAGCCCAGGCTGGTCTCAAACTCGCACTGATCCTCCTGCCTCAGCCTCCCAAGTGCTGGAATTACAGGCATGCACCACCACGCCCGGCTCATTAACTATTTTCTAAGCACCTACTTTAGAAACCCTCTTAGGATAGGCAAGCATTAAGTGTACAGTGAAATGAGACAGGGAATCTAAGACTAATCAAGCCTTCAGTCTTAGCCCAGGAGAGTTGTGTCAACCAACCAATAATTGCTTAATTATTGACCACTCCTGTGACAACTGCTATGAAGGTGAAAGGAAGGCTACAAAAGAGCACAGGACAGAGGCTGTCACTTCTGCAAATAAATAAAACAGATTCAGGTAGAATAGACAATGTAAAGCTGGAGTGTGGGCCCTCCACAGCTGAGAAAAGGCCTCCTTGGCAGACCTCCATGGGGAGAATGGCAGGATGCCTTAGGAAACTGTTATCATATGAAGGCCTAGGGGGCATTTTAAGGGTTGGGGTTGGCCTAGAAGCTAAAAGAACATCCTTGGGAAAATCATTCTTGCCATAGCTGAAGCAGTTCTCTTCCCTATGTGTCTTTAGTTGTGCTGTTGTAGCTACCTCAATTTCTTGAATCAGTTCAAAATATGTCTTTTTCCTGGTCATCCTGACTTTGGGGAAAAGCCAAAAGTTCCACGACGCCAGATGTGATAAGCATGGTGGATGAGGACGCACCATTGTGTTTTTTGTGAGCCTGTCTTTTCTTTGGATAGCACTGGCAGCAGCATGCACTATAGTCTTACTCATGTCTCATGAAGATCCTCACAAAAGAGGACTCTCAAAACCACTTCAGGAAGTGGCAACGGTAATGGAGTAACTGTGCTCCCAGCACGCAAGAATATTTTGAAGAGGATTAAAGGCACCCTGCCTTTCACAGGAATCCACTTCTAAAATTTAAACAAAAGGACCCTGTATAATTGTGAAGGCCTCTCTAGCTTCTTGGTGATACACAGAAAGGAATAGGAAGAAGTGGATGGAAGGAGATCACATAATTGGGCTTTTCAGGAACTTTACCCACTCTCATTCTCACACCCTGTGCCCAGCATGTCCCAGGTTGCTGGACCATCACTCCAACTGCAGCTGTGTGTGCCTGAGTCACACTGGCTGCAGTTTTTGGGTTCCCTGCAGAATTCACCAGACCCTCAACCCCACAGTCACTAACCACATCCCGATGAGCTCTTTTCTGCCAACGTCTTCAAATGCAGCTGCTGATTCCCTCCCTGGTCTTGGCTCTGCTGCACACCCAAGTGTTCACCTGGACCATCCTCTGCTCTGTCTAAAAATGCTCCTGAGCAAATGCTGCTAGGATCATAAAACTAAACTATCATAAACTGCTTACAGCCACGAAGGGTCTATCTAGAAGATCCTTCCCTCAGCAGAAGAGAGTGTTCTAATTTTACCGGATAGTAAGGTAAGACTTTGCCTTAATCCCACTGTAACTCCCATCCCAGGGTTTAATTTTAAGCCCTAGGGCAGATAGCATTGGAAAGAATCAAGATCATATTTTGTGGCAACTAATTTCATAATCTTTGCAAGCTTTACAGTTTTTTTTTTCCCTTCTACTTGTTTAGGTTTATTTGCTTTTCACTAATCTATGTTTCTACCTCCTCTGTTTGATTGCCAGCTGTGAAAATGATACACATGGGTGGAGAGAAATACTGAGTTATAAAAAGTGTTTTCACTCAAGGACCATGTAATCTGTAGCAGGTGCATTGTTAGATTTAATTAGCATTTCTGAGTATTTAATGTGTTTCTTTATAAAGAGGTCTATAAGCACATGGACAAAATTTAAATCGAAATACAAAATATAAACCCACACCTCTAATTGCTGCACTTTGGAAGGCTGAGGCAGGAGGATTACAACTCTGAGACTAGGCTGGGTGACTTAGCGACTTAGTGAAACTGTCTCAACATAAAACTTAAAAAGGAGCCGGGCGTGGTGGCTCACGCCTGTAATCCCAGCACTCGGGAGGCTGAGGCAGGAGGATTGGTGCGAGTTGAGACCAGCCTGGGCTACAAAAGTGAGCGCAGGACCAGCCTCAACTGCATAGCGAGACCCTGTCTCAAAAAGACAAAAAAAAAAAAAAGGCCTGGAGAAGAGGTTCAGGACAAAGTTCCTGGGTCCCTCCCAGAGCCACACACAAGCAGACATCCTGTGAGGACACAACAAGTAGTTATCTGTCCCTCATCCTTCCTTGCGCTACCCCTGGAAAGAGTTGAGAAGAAATAAGTTTTCCCTAAGTCCACCAGGATGTACCTTTGTGATTTTTGATTTGTTTTTCCAGTCCAGAGATTTCCATTAGAAATTACGGATGAGGAATAGCTCAGTGGGAGAGCACTTGCCTAGCACATGTGAGGCCCAGAGTCTGATAGCCAGCATTGAAAGAAAAAAAAAAGAATTACCTAGCAATCTCATTCCTAAGGTTGAAATCTAGAAAGTATTCAAATGTTTAAAAAAAAAAAAAAAAGTGCACTTGTGGTTCCTTTTTAAATATCTTTTACTAGAAGTAGAATTCTCAGGATGATGGGGTTGGGGGGCATGGATTGGTGAAAAGCGAGACAGTTGTAGATTAAAGTAACTGAACACGTTAAACCATGTTATGGCAATCTTAAGTGTTAAAGCACGCCCTTCATCTAAGAAATGCAAAATATTTTCAAAACAAGCATCATGGGACACAGCAGATTGAGTCACATTATTCCAGCTCTGCAGAGGAGGTGACTTGTCGAACAAGGACTTTGAGATGTTTTGCTAAAACAGACTCTTTTTCCATAATGCAGCTCAGAATTAGCCATTTAATGCAATGGTTTTTTATTTCACTCTAGTAACCTGATTGCTGATAAAAATTCCAAAGGATCTTATTATCATTTAAATTACAAGGAATAGTACAAAGAAAAAAAAAGTACCATACAAATGGGGATAATAAGCCTTCAGGTGTCTTTTATTAGTAGCTTTTATGGTGTTCTGGAGTTCCCAACCACACTGTAAATCTGACTACTTTAGCACTTTGGACCTTGCTCTCAAATTCAGGATTGTCTCTATCCCTTCTCCCCTGTGCTCCCAGCGCACGTATTTCATAATCTCCAGATTAGTTTAATTTTTCCACAGTGATGGAAATGGCAAAGAGCTGCAGGCTCTTGAGCTGCCAGCTGGAAGCTGCAGCTCCCAGCTGCACCTAAAGGGAAATAAACAATTCCCGAGAGAAGGGGAGAGTAGGCGCCCCAGAGATCCAGTGGCAAAGCCCCTGTGGGAAGAGTGGAAGAACAATGTTATTCCTGCTCAGCGGCTACCCAAGCAGCGTGAAAGAGGCACCGAAGCTAGGGTGAGAGCGAAACAAGTATGGCTGGTGCCTTCTGCGTGGCAATCAAGGCGAGAGGCAACCCCTTGTTACCTCGAGTAGTTTCCAGGGGTGCTTGCTACCTAATCATGCACCCTCTACTCGAGTTGTCTTTGTCTTCTCTTCCTTTCATTTCCTTCGGGGTTTTGCTGTTATTTTGCTTGGTTTTCATTTGTGCTTTTTCATACATGCTTGAACCATCGGCTCTCATGAGTTCTCGAACTATCCACTCAGTGATTCTTTTTCTTTTTGTTTTTATTTGGTGGGTCGTTTCAAGGCAGCTAGTACACTCGGGCTCAAATTTTAAAAATGTTACTGAGAGTTCTGTTACTGGAATTGAGGTTCTTGTTACATTTGCTGCTTTTGTGTTAGCTCTTGATCTAGCTCCTTCTCCTCAGTCTGAGTTCAAAGCTCTGACGGGTCGTCCGTGTACACTGCTCATCTTTTAAATAATTTTATTTATTTTTTTTTTCTTGTTTCAAAACTTTTGTTTGTTTATTTATTTATTTTTGGGCCGGCTCATCCTGCCCTGAGGGCAGGGCTGGCGCAGCATGTGGTGCTGGGGATCGAACCTCGGTCCCTGCAGCTGCCTAAACTTTCCTAAGCAGGCGCTTTAGACCACTGAGCCATCCCGCCGGGCCCCAACACTGCCCATTTTGACAAGGGAAATTTCAGAAGAGACATTTCTGAAGGATGGAGTAGTTAAGAGCTCTCCATGGAATATATAATTCAGAGATATGAAATGCAAATGGAAGCTCAATATGTATATGACAGGAATGAAGATGTTCCATAAGTATTGGGGGAAAAAGTGGAAGCAAGACATGGGATTTCATGTATGTGCATGTGTGTGTATTTTATTAAATCTAACAATTAACAGAAACACCTGTCTCTGAGTATTTCCAAAACAGCAGCTCAGTAACACCAGCTTCACACAACAGAAGCATTTTTGAGTCATCCAAGGGAAGTCAAGTTTTATGGCCACTGCAGTCTCAAACTATTCTAGCCTGTGTCCTATGCAAGGAAGGAATGTTAGTACTCCTTTGGCAAGGGCAGAAGAGGCCCTCGGGCCTGACAACTCACAAACAGTTACCTACTGCCAAAGGATGCTAATCTGAAGAAGCTCTCCTTAAAATAATAAATAAATGAATAAATAAATAAGACGGTGGAAAATACAAACTTAAGAACAGAAATGAATGTGTGTTTTGGAAAGAGAAAATAGATTGCATCAAAATACAATTTAAAACCCAATAAATACACTAAACCTTGCACAATACAGAAAATTGCTTATTTTAAATAATTGGCTAATAAATAAATTCTTTGGCTTTATACTCTGAAAGCACATGCAAAATTAATTTTAACACTGAGGCACTGAGATATTTATGCTTTTAAGTTGTTGATGCATTAAATCAGCTATGTAAATATGTAATCAAATTATTCTTAGGCTGCTCTATTGACTAAGCTAACCAGGATGTGTAGGAATTTTGTTATGAGATATTTTTCTGGTCTATAGCACTGCATCATTACTAGTGTATACTGCAACATGGTTTTGCTTTGTTTGGGTTTTGTCGTATTGTTGTAATTGTTATTGTTGTTGTTATTGCTGCTGTTGTTGCCTTTTTCTCTAGAGCTAAGGATCAAATCCAAGGCCTCACACATCCTATGCACAGGCTTTGCCACTGAGCCTCACAGGCCAGTGACCCCTAAAATGTGCTGCTGTTGTTTTCTGCCTCTTTTGCAGTGCAGGAGATCAAACCCAGGGCCTCATGAATACTAGACAAGTGCTGTGGCACTCAGCCACACCCCAGCCCCCTCCTCTGGCTATTGCCTTTTAGACACAGTCCCACTGTGTTGTGTTCACTGTGTGGCTCAAACCCCTGGCTCACTTGGCTCCTGCCTCAGCTTCCAGAGTAGCTGAGCCTTGAGGCAACACTAAGCCTAGTTCTTTCTGTTTCATCAGAACTACTCAACATGCTAAGGACAAAGTATGATGGATTCTTACCCACCTGACCTATCAGGACCTACTGTGTTGTGTGCTAAAAGGCAGGATACAGTCACTATTTTCATAGCTGACCTCAAGTTTGTGCTGGACAACCAAAAAGATTAACTCAATGTTATATTGCCTAACTCTTGTCCAACCCATTTGTCATCAGATGGTCTGCATCACTAAGTATATTTCTGACAAGCAAAAACAATCTATTTTGATAAGGTGTTGATAAGAGAACACTCTGTTCATGATTCTAGACTTCTGTTGATTAGAAGAATTCTCTAGCCGAGCTTCACAGGGCATGCTTTGTAACTCTTTCTTCTTCCACTGCCTTCAAGTTTCAATACCTGGTGCTTTGGGACACATTCCTATGACAATAAGATTTTTGCTCTTGCCCCTTCATGTGGCAATGCCAGATGAGCAGCAGATGTTTTCTGGAAGCAATTCTTTCAAAGAAATGCCTAATTCCACATAGAAGCAACTGTCAACTGCAGCATTCCCCCAATCACACCACCAATTATGAACTCACACACCAGAGGAGGAGGGATGGAAACCTTGAGTGAGATAGTAGTGCTAATCAGTTGCAATTTAAAGTTTGCAAATTTGGGGGTCAGGTATGGTGGGGTTTGCCTATAATGCTAACTACCTCCTGAGGTAGGAAGAGCTCTACTTCAAGGCCAGCCTGCAAGATGGCAAGATTCTATCTCAAAAAAAAAAGTGTACAAATTTTACACAATTGTAAGCCATGCAAATCCTTTGTTGGGGCTCTATCCAAGGCTTCAAAATGAGCCATTCTGGGAAGAGCCTTAAACCATAAATTCCACTGGTTTCATATTAACCTACTTATTCTTTTAAAGTGAAATGGTACCCAAGCGCTGTGTCCATGCCCACAATCCCAGCTACTCAGGGTCTGAGGCAGGAGGATCTCAAGTTAAAGGCTAGCCTGAGCAGCATGCTGTAACTTTAATGGACAGTGGATCGAATTATATGTAAGTACAAATGTTATGAATTTAAATCATTCTATGTAATCTAAATGTGTCCCCCAAGGCTTCATGTGTTGAAGCAGAATCCCCTTCTGAGGCATTAAGAGAATGAAAGGTGGCCAGGGATGTAGCTTAGCAGCACAAGGCCTGCCTGGCACTCACAAGGTCCTAAGTTTGATTCCCAGTACCAAAAAAAAAAAAAAAGAAAAACAGAGGATGAAAGGTAATCTGGCTATAGTATTGAGAGAGGGGACCTTTGAAAGGGATGAGGGTTAGACAAGGTCATTAAAACAAAACCCCAGGGAAAGACTAGGGGAGACACAGAGCACACAGTTTCCTCCCTTCTTGCCAGCTGATGCCCTGCTCAGCTCTGGGACCTGCCAGCCAGAAAGCCATCACCAGCTGTGGCCACTCAATGCTGGTCCTTTGAACTGGAAATCAAAATAAACTTCTGCTGTTTACTATTCACTCAATCGATAACATTATGTTATTGACAACAGAAAGGCAACTAACACAGGCCTAGAAGCAAATATGGAAACATACTGGAAAACATGATAAAAATAATGAAAAGGAATTTTGCTCACACCAGAGAACAACTCATTTGCATTGTGTCAAGCAATGGCTTTCTCTGTCTCTCTCACATAGCTCTATCTGCTTCCTGCACTTAGCAACAGGAAACTATAGTAACTATAGTAACTATGTATTTTTCTTATCTGGCCTCCATTCCTTAAATGTCTCTCTTCCCCCCCCCCCCGACTTTATTATTGAAAAGGCATTGTTTGGAATTTTCTAGTGAAACTCCAACTTTCTATAGTCAATTATCCAAGTCCATGTTGATTTTGTGTCTTAACTGGTAGGAAAACTGACAAATAGATGTAAATTTATAGGCAAATTAAGATAACTATGTCTGTTGGGCTTATAGTCTTTCACTCTACCAGTTGAACTATCAAAGCATGCACAAAGATAACTATGAATCAGCTAAAATATTAACATACAAATTGTCTCTTTCCTAAGACTTGTTTTAACTTGAACTTCATACTTTTTTATTCCATTGCTCTTTTATGAATTTTACAACTCTTTGCTGTGGCATTGTGAACCAGGTAGCGGTGATCTGATATAATAGCAAACTTCAGTTAGAGCCATGAAGGAACTGTGAGAATAAAATACCAGGAGACATGATCTAGTTTATTTTTTAGTGGTATGGGAAAAGAGGGGGTCAGAGAAGGCTTCCCAGAGAAAACAACCTTTGACTTGGGCCTGAAATATGGATTACTGTTGACACAGTGAAGGGAAGGAAACAAGTTTTGTGGATGCAGGGTTCCCCATAACATGAATGTGTCCTCCAAATTCTATGTGTTGGAACATCAGTCCTCAAGCACTGGGAGGAAACAAGCTCTCTCTGGCTCACTCTGTTGCACCACAGGATACCTTGTACCGTGTTAAGAGGCAGCATGGTGAACTTTACCAAAGGCTAACACTAGTCTTGGACATCCCAGACTCCAGAACAGTGAGAAAAATAAACCTCTCTTCTTTATAAATTACTCAGTCTCCAGTGTTCTGCTATAGCCACAGAAAACAGACTAAGACACAGTTGCCATATATGAGAAGGTCATAGGAAATAAAGAAGCACAACTATTCCACAGACTGAAAGGAAGCTTGCGTGGCATAAGCCCAATGAGCAAGAAAGATACCTACACAAGAAAAAAGCTAGAAATTAGGCAGGACCCATCACACCAGCAATGAGACAATACGTGATTACAGAGTTTTAAACAAGGAGGATCACAGTCAAAATTTAAACCTTCAAAAAATATTTTTGAGTTTGAAGTGAAATGGAAAAATTGGGAGTGCTGATATTTCTCTCATTCTATTCTCTTTAACTTTTGAACCATGTGAATGTGTTAACAGTCACAAATTTACAGTGAATAAATTTATTCCTCAACAAGAATACAAACCAAAGCAAATGAACCTTGTGTTTCAGAAAAACAACATAAACCCACCAGAAGGGGTAGAGGCAAAGGGGGCATTTCAAGTTACTTGGAAATGAGTACTTTGACATACTTTCATTCTGAAGACAATGAACTATGATCAAATATGAAATATGTTAAATATTTATTATGAAAGAAAAATTAAGATAGACAGTTGATAGATTTCTCAGCACTATCCACTGATCCACTGAGAAATGTTAGAAGTATTCACTGCCTAGTAACTATGAAAATATGTTTATATTTGGGTGTCTAAATACACTTCCTACTAAAAAAAATCTAAGGCTCCTTGGAAAATAGCTCATTCCAGCATAGGACATGAAAAATGCCAGATGAACCTGTAACATCTTATTGTGGGGAAAGTAAGGAAGCCATTTAAAAATCACAAAGCTCTGGAAAGCGCTAGTGAGCCAGTTTGAGAAGGTCTTATGTAGCCGAAACTGAGGCTCATTTTAGCAGGAGGATAGTTAATTTAAACCTACTGAAGGTATTAATACATGAATTCATACTAGCGTAGAAAGCACAGTGGGAAGGAAGGAAGGAAGGAAAGAAGGAAGGGAGGGAGGGAGGGGAAACGGAGAAGGGGAGAAAGGGAGGGAGGACAATCTTTTATAAGACAAATACAATAATTAGTTTACATAACCATCACTAGTGGATACTTAAACTAGTGAGTAAAATTTTGACAATGAACCAGAAATCTGTGCAGTTCTACCATGTACTGTCTCACTAGAAGAGAGTCGTAAGGCAAGAGGAGAAAAACAAAGACTTCTTAATGAAGGACACTAAAGTGATAACCACAGTGAACATCATCAGGCTGAAGGGGAATAAAGTTTATGCATCCCACGGTACAATGAATGGAGACATAAATATCATCTTTCATCTTTGTAGTATTGCTGCCAAAAGGAAACACGCTGGACCTAATCATGAGGAAAGAGCAAACAAACTCAAATTGAGAAACATCTTCCAAAGCAACTGACCCATGCTGTTTCAAAATGTCCGGGATGGGAACGACTAGAAGAGAAGAGGAAAGTGTTCCGAGTTAAAGGAGACCGAAGCAATGTGAGGCTGGGCTATCCGATCCTAACTTTTTCTTTCTTTAGTGATTATTTTTAAGTTATTTTTAAATATGCTCATCTTATCTTTAAATTAAATTCATAATGCCAACCCCTGAAGAGAAACTTTTAAGATAATTTACTTAAAACAGCAATCAAAAAGACTGGGATAACAGTCAGCCAGATAGCTCAGCAGATTAAAGCCCTGCTTAGGCAGACGCAGGGACCTCACTTGGCGAGCCAAGGCCCTGCCCCTGAAGTGCACTGAGATGGCGCTTGAGACTGGCGATGGTGGCATGCACCTGTATGCCAGTGCTTGGGAAGCTGCAAACAGGAGGATCACTATGTGTCTCATCTGTGTAGTGAGACCCTGCAGACCCTGTACTAAATACACACATACACACACACACACACACACACACACACACATACACATGCACACGAAAAAATTGGGATAAAATGTTTGAAATTTAATATCTGACAAAAGATACGAAGTTCTTGTTTTTTGTTTTTCACCTAGTGATGTTAGGGATTACACCTAGGGCCTCTGTTATGCTAGGCAAGCACTCTAGCAATGAGCTACATCCCAACCCCCACCTTCAGATTATATGAAGAACTTTCCAAGAGCAACAATAAGATAAGAAACAACCCTTCTTTTTTCTTCTTTTTAAAATATATATTAGCCGGGCGTGGTGGCTCACGCCTGTAATCCCAGCACTCGGGAGGCTGAGGCAGGAGGGTTGTTGCGAGTTCAAGACCAGCCTGGGCTACAAAAGTGAGCTCAGGACCAGCCTCAACTGCATAGCGAGACCCTGTCTCAAAAAGACAAAAAAAAAAAAAAAAAAAAAAAAAAAAA